>CM018046.1:24947055-24964555 GCA_008638375.1 Nyssa sinensis
CATCCGATACTCAAAGCATAAATCAAACAATAAAAACAAATTAGATCTCATAGTTTTATTGATTCGAGGCTTCCGTTTCCTTCGACCAATTATAAAAGTTCAGCTACGTAGGGCCATGAAAACTTGAAAGAGAAATTAGAGAAGAGGGGAGAGAAAGAGAGAGTGAGAGAGAGAAAGACGTCAAATCTAATCTCCTCCTCCTTTTACACATTAATTGTAACACCCCGACCCAACGAAGCATCGTAAAAACACCCAAATAGTAATTAAGTAACAAAACCTTAAGTAGCGAGACAGTTTCGAACCCCAATATGTGAAGTTTTAGTAGAAGTCCCGGGAAACCAGGACGACTGTACATCACTTTCGTTGCAATCACCAACCTGTTTTTGGTGATCTCATTGAAATTGCAAGTTTCCACGTTAATCGTTAAGCTTCGTTACAAACGTAAAATCTAAGCATGAACATTTTGTAAACAAATTGAATAACGAAGATATATACAAATATAAAGACTAATGTAACTTAATCTATGATATACAATAGATATATATACACATGTGTACGGCTGCTATAGATATATATGTTAATGTAAGTATATAATTAAACTATGGAAGGCAAAAGAAAATAAAGATAAACAAATGAAGAAGAATTAAGAGAAAGTAGAGAGAGAAGTAGTGGGGCAAACAGCCATACAGCTGTTCTCCATGAGATGGAAATGGTCGGTAGTCAAGAGAGAGAGACAATAGCTGAGATGTGTTCTTCATGCAAGGATTGATGCCAACAAGTGGCAATGCCACCGACTGCATGTTGGTTTGATAGGGAAATAAAACGGGTAAAAAGAGAGAAAAATGCACTGAAGAAGGTCGAGAGAGAGGAAGAGAACTGGAGAAGGAAGTCTAAAGATACTGAAAAAGGAAAGAGAAAGTCTAAAAAAATAGTAAACAAGTAAATTTTTAGGTCGAATTCTGTTTAATTTATTTTGAATTTAAAGCATGCAATAGTAGGGTCTCATTGTACATACTTTAAGCTTCAATTTGCAAAAGAAATGAAGGAAAATGATGAAGAATCCAGTGAGAAATTTAGAGTTACAGGTTGAATAAAACTACGAAAAATTTTAAGTGCAGGTCTGATTTAGTTTGAACCGAGTCTAAATTGGTGTATTGAGGCTTAAACTAGACCTCATTAGGGTTCCCAAACCACTAGCCCGCGACCTTAAAACCCAAGAAATGAACTGTAAAAAGTTAGTTACAGGTTTTGGTCGTGAAACCCAATTCTTGTTTGAAACTCCTAAGCTCGATTTTGAGAATAGGGACTGAAACCTTATGTCATAAGGATCATGCAGCACCAAACCACATTAAAAATGGTTGTGAGATGAAGGTTTATTGCCGAGTTACAGGTTTGGCTATCATGGCTTAGACCGAGCATCTAGGTCAGTTTTAAGGTTATAAATGGATGCCAAAAGATTGGCCAAACTTCCAGCAACACATACCACCCAATAACAGAGAAAATAAGTGGTTCAAAATGCACGAAACTGAAAGAAAAGAAACCCAGAAATTAGGGCAACAGTGACGGTGAGTTGGGGGAAGACGATGAACAGTGTCGGGTCATGGGTCGGGTCCTGACGCTGATGTTTTAATAAGGTTTGGGTCAAACTATGTCATTTAACTAAAGTCAAATTTGAGGGCTGACGTCAGCATGACGTGTTAAACCGGATTAGACCGGTTGGTTCGGTTCGAACCTCAGCCAGTTCACTTAGAAGCTAACTAAACCCACTGGTTCAGACCGAATGTTTATGAAATTGTGTTTTGACCCCAAAAATTCTGGGAAATTCTACTATGGCCCAACCTAAAATTAAATTAATAATATTTAATTACAGAAATTACGAAAGTACCCCAAGTCCTCAAACAAGTCAAATGAAGTCCAAATAAACTAAATAAATAATGTATTTTAACTATTTTGGACATTCTGAATCCAATGGTGGGGTCCGTTTCACTAGACAGGACTCCGAAAAATTAAGACGCGTTTAAGTATAAAATGACCAAATTACCCCTAATGTGCCCAAAGCCAAATTAAAAGCCAAGAAGGTCTAAATTGACTTTCTTCGACGTTTTGGACTTAATGGTGAGGTCCGTGTTATGAAATGAAGTACGAAAAAATATGACACGTAAATATGTAAAGTATTCAATCAAACCTTAAAAATTTAATGAAGCTACCAGAAGAGTATACATTAGGAGAATAACGCTTAGGCTAAAGGCTAAGAGTTAATACACTCTAAACGTAAAATAGGAACATCAATAGGAGATATTTGAAGTACCTATGAGTTAATAGATTATTTATGTATTGTTTAGAAACTATAAAGGAGAAAGGAAAGGCAGTGCAATATTAGCATCAACCCTAAGGACTAAGGTGAGTAACCCTGCATTTGAAGTGGAGATTTAACTCCACAGATTTGAAGATGTTTTAAACTTCAAAATGTCATTAAATTCCATATTTCATGATTCCTGTTTTAAATATTCCGTTCTTATGACATGCTTAGTGAATGATTTCTATTACTGTCTTCCTTAAAAGTATTTAGCATGTCTACATATTCTGAAGTTCTTATTCTACATATTGGACGATTTTGTCATGCAATCATGAACATTATATTTTAAATACTCTTGAAAAGTATTTACTTAAAGAAGCCATACGACAAATGTTTTTCCAGATAATAATAAGCACAGAGGTAGAGTTGTGGGTTCTACGAAACACTTCGGACCTATCATGTGCATATGCCTGGTAGCAGGATCTGATCCCACAGGCAATGAGATATCCCCACGTATACGTAAAATGAGAGTCTGGTTCGAAATGGATTCCACCTAATTAAAGGGAAAAGATGACAAACGTTTTGGAAATGGAAGCAAGTTTTTACCCCCATTTTCATTATGCAATGCTTATGTCTTTTGAAGTAACATGTTTAGAAATGGAAGCAGGTTTTTACCCCCATCTTATTACGTATGTTTATGTAATTAAAATGCTTGTAATGTTTCAAAGCTATCCTTATGAAAAGTGCATGTACTCTATGTTCAAATGTACGAGCAATTGGTAGTGTGTATGTTAGAAACTCTTATGTGCGAAACCATTACCAATTGAAAACCCATGACAGATGCAAGAATTACTCATTGAGCTTTTCAAAGCTCACCCCATTCCCTAACATTTTTTTAGGTGATGATGATGGGTGGACCCTTGCCCAATATGGGGAGTGACGTTGACGACTTCATTAGGACCTGAAGATATTATGGAAGTATTAGGACTTATAGTTGGTCAAACTTTTGTAGTCGTAATTTTGGGACAATCATGTACTTAAGCCCGAGGGGCACACGGATATGTATTATATCAAATCTTTAGTTCTTATTGTGCTCTGATTATTATATTTATGTGTACCGCTATGAAGAGCGGCAGTATCAGGCGGATATGCTACAGATGTATTTTTAAAAGAAAAGAAAAAGTTTTTCACGCTTCTGCAACCACAGGTCGCACTGCTGTCCGATACTGTTGCTTATGTGAGCCTTGCCCTAAGGCCTCGGCCGAAGGGTGGCGGTCGCGATACGAGATCCGCATAAGGTAGGTTTCAGGTTGTGACATTAATTCAGTGTTGGAAGCCAACTAGAACTCCTAAATATATTCTAAATATTATCCTAAGATAAAAATACCCAAATCTAACTATAAAAAGGAAAAATATAAAAAATAAAATAAAATCCTAATATAACTAGGAAAATGGTGTTTTCAGCTAAATTTTTCACAATAGATTTGAAATTTCAAAAAATAAATCCTGTGGACCTGCGCATTAGAATTTCACGTAGCTAAAAATTCTTAGCAGTGCAGGTGCAAGCAACGTCAAGCCCAATTTCAACCTTGATGCAACTTGAATCTTGCAAAACTCAAAGCATGAAAGTTGTAGAACGTTTTCTTATCCTTCCATAACATCTTGAATCATCTCACTCGGAGCTCATTTGAGAGAGTTATGCCCAAATTAAATATATTCTAAATATTATCCTAAAATAAAAATACCCAAATCTAACTATAGAAAGGAAAAATATTAAAAATAAAATAAAATCCTAATATAACTAGGAAAGTGGTGTTTTCAGCTAAAAGTTTCGCACTAGATCTGGAATTTTCAAAAATAAATCGCGTGGACCCGTACATTAGAATTTTGTGCAGTTAAAAACGCTCAACAATGTAGGTGCATCAACTTCAAGCCCAATTTCGACCTTGATGCAGCACATATCTCGCAAAACTCAAAACATGAAAGTTGTAGAAATGTTTCTTGTCCTTCCATATCATCTTGAATTATCTCACTCAAAACTCATATGGGAGAGTTATGCCTAAATTACAAAGCAATGTCGAAACTAGTCCAGAATCGCCCAATTAGCTTCGTTTTGCACTTAGCACCTCCATTTGCATCCTAAATCAAAATATAAGAATAATGAGTACATTTAGGCACCAAATAAGTATAAAAAACTAAACATTAAGGGAGAACAATATGATATTTTGCATTCTCAGCAATAACCTAGGCTTCATGTACCTTGAGTTCTAAGTTTCTAGTTCCTCTAAGATTCCTATGAATTCTACTTCTGACCGTGTGAATTTTAGTTCTGACCGTTGCCTAGGTTGGGGTAGCCTAGCTCCAATTCTCCAACTACGTTGTTTACCATTGTTAGGGTACCTCTAACCTTATTGATTACTTGGCCTCTTGTAACCTGAGTCACCTACTTTTGGCAATTCTTACTTTGATGTATTTTTTATCTTAGGTAACCTTTGCTCTAATACCAACTTCGTTGGTATCGCTTGGTTCTTAAAAAACCAGCTTAATGCTCTAATACCACATTTGTCACATCCCAGATCCCACCCTATACAGATTATAGATAATGACTAGCTAGTTAGGCACTTCGCCAATATACTAACCCTTTTGTAACGTATTGATGACTTGCCTACCCAAAGGCCTCTTAACATGCCCAAATAATTTCGATTTAGTTATACTAATTGTACAACAAAAATCTGTGATTGTAAATATTTTCTTTAATACAATCATAGTTGGTAGAGTATAACTAAACTTTACATCAAAGTTACAAAGACACAAGCCTACCAGTTCACTAAATATAAAAGACTAACTATTACAATAGGGATAATATCATTCAAATTCAGTTCTTCTCTAAACTATCACAACACTTTAGTAATTGTTATTTCAGGTTGATACCCTCACAGTCAGGGATACTAATCCTCTTTTAGCTGGAGTCTCTATAATCATCCTAGCTTACTTGCATCCATTCTTGTAAACTTCGTGGTCCTTCTTAAAAAACTAGAGGATAAAACCATGTCAGCTTAATGAAAAGCTCGGGAATAACTCCAATTGATCAGTGCAAAACTACAAGTGCACAGTATCATAGTTTTATAGTAAAGTGATGGGAAGAGTATCGTCCTTAGGGATTGGTAACTTACTTTTAACAAATATCGAAATTATACTAATCTCGACTTTATCTAGAAAAGTCACTAAGATTTTTGTAATTGCAATTTAAAATAAAATCAATTCAAAGAAATTACTCAAAAGAAAAGAAATATTTTGTTTGAAAATCAAATTAATTGGAAAAAAAACTTCTAGAAAATCAATTTCACCTAATCCCTCACTATGCTTTACTCATCTAACTAATTGAATTTAATTCTCTGTTTGTTAGCAAATCTCCAATTCATCCAAAAGCCTTTTTTGACAGTCAATTCAAAATTATTCTTGTTCATCATTTCACATAAGAGTATGCAAATTAATAAAGCAAGAAAGCATTAAGACCAATGATTTCAATACTACATAGGTTCATACAAGTATTTCGATCTCTATATTCACCTATGCTGAAATATCCAAGATCTATCCTATAATTCCCTTTTTTGACAACAAATCACAAGATCAAAATCATCTAATTAATGGCCAATTAATTAGAAGCGATAAACTCAGAATAAATCAGACAAGCATGAAAGAGAATTACTTCAAATTAGATAGAAAAACAAGCATAGTTCGACAATGGATTTAATCGTTTTCCTTGAATAAAGAAAATTTAGTTCATGGAAAAAATTAAATTCAACATAAACGAATTCAGCATATTTTTTTTCTGAGAAGAATGAATGAAATTGAACACTAAAAAATACTCTCCAAGCCACAGCGTTGTCGTCCAAGCCGCTGCTGCTACTCTGTTCCTTTTTTCTCTTCTAGTCACTGCAGCTTCAAGCCGCAACTCATTTTCCCTCTCTTTTTTCTTCCCTCTTTCTCTAGCCACAGCGCCTCTTTTTCTTCTCTTTGCTTTTCTCTCTCAACCGCCTTTCTTCTTTTTTCCCAATCTCTACCACAGCCGCCTTTTTTAAAGAAACAAAATCCCTTAAAGCCCTACAGGCATGAAGCAGCCCCTTGCGCTTTTAGGGCTAGCATTTTTTTCTTCTTCTTTTTTTTTTTTTTCTTTTTGTTTTGGCTGGACCGTAAACACTTCAGATTAGCCATTGTGGAAAGGAACTCACGATCCTAATTATCAGGTTATCCAGCCCAAGTAGTCATGGGTCGAGCCCATAATTTACAAAGTGCCTCTTCACTGAATGAAAGAGAGTCCATAAACGACTGGGATGCTTCGATTTCTTCAAATCTGAAATAAAATTTAAATGATGATAATGAAGCCTAAAATCAACCAGAAAATAAATAAAATTAGACTAAAGTTTAAACTTATGAAGTGATAAAATATTCTAAATTATGCATGTCATCAAACAGCCCCAAACTTAAAACTTTGTTTGTCCTCAAACAAAAAGAAAATAAAATAAACAATATAGACAATATCAACTAGACCCCATAGAAAAATCGCATCACTCACCAAGCCATGATCTGAAATTAGATTGCATCGCTAGTATCTTACTCTTTTAACATCAAAGATAGCAGGAAAATCAATAAAAAATTTAGCAATTTGTCAAGCAAGAGTTAAGTGTTTACTTCAACCTAAAGCTAAGACCTTGAGTGTGTGTGTGTGATATAGTCAATTTAACTCCAAACCACCTACTAACTCAGATAAAAGCTAAACAACTAAAACAAGAAGAATTCTCTCACAACTTAACCCATAAGTCCAATTTTTAGAAATCCTCCCCACTAATGTAGTCAACACCAAAATCAGAGATCAAAAGGTCTTTAATTAGGTTGTAATGCCAGGCCACAATGTGAGGGCTAAGGAAAAAATGGATATGGAAAATCAAAGCAAACTCGGAAGGGACTTGGTGGAAAGAACAATAAAATAGAATTCCACAGGATTCAAACCATAACTCTTTCTCGACAATATGCTCATACTCCTTTTTTTCTGCCATGACGGATAAATCACCTCTGCATAAAAGACAAAGGCAACAAAAATACCTTCTTTTTTTTCCTAAAGAGAATTACTTTACTTTTCACACTTTGATAAAAAAAAAAAAAAGCAAACATAATGTAGATAATTTCATTTGAACTAACTTTCTCTTGAAGTGTAAATTTCCACCAAAGTATCTTCTCAAACTACAAAAGGTAAATTCATGGTTTTTCAGGCTTAGAACGGGAATGGTTTATGTAGTTAAAAGAAAAAATAAAGGCTTATGTAACATATGTCTCAAGGGGGTTGACTATGGAAATACACCATGTGATGATGACATGATAACTAGGACGGCTAGGAAGGCTTTTTGGTTATGCAAAAAAAAAGAAAATGCCTAGATCATTTCTCTAATATTTGGCATTGATGAGTGCGCAAAAGTGCACTCTAAATGTCCTATTATTAGATGAAATTGCTAAAATGTGAATAGAAATGTAGGCTTGTAATTGACATTATTTGATTTAATTTTTATTCACAGTAAGATAGATTTGAGCATTATATGATATTTTAAATCTCAAATGAATGCACTAAATAGTCCTTACGAATTTTTCTCTTGAACAGTTGCAAAAATTTATTGTTTGTCAGATTTCAAGACAGAATGGCTGAAGAAAAATGAAGATTAAAAAGAGCCAAATTAAGTAGGGCCCGGCTACTCAAAGAACAAAAGAAAGAAAAAGCAAAGTCAAAGGGGCTGGATTAATTGGAAGCAGGCGCTGCAAGTGGCTCAAGTGAGGCGCTGAAGTGAAGTGGGGCCCAAGTGGGCCTGATCAAGAAGGCGCGAGGCTGAGTGCGATGCGGAAGCAGGTGAGATGCAAGGCATGAATGGCTGCTGGAGGCTGTGCGGCTGATTGGAAGAAGCCTAGCGCTATGTTGATGCGTGCGGCCGGGGGTTTTAAAGCCAAATCGGCTTGTGCGGAGGATTTGAGAAATGAAGTCAGGCCTAGGCGCAAGGTTTGGAGGAGCATATATATAAAAAGAAAAAAAGTAAACCAAAAAAAGAGAAAAGGAAGGAGAGTGCGGCGGCAGAACAGAAAAAACATACAGAAGGAGGGCACAGTGCAGGCGGCAGGAACATCAGCGCAGCTACTTCATGGCTCAGTTTTTCTCTGTGAAATTTATGTTGTCCATCCTGTACATGGGTAACTAAATTTTCAAGTAGGGTTAGGGATGAACTTGCACACTAGATGGTTATTTTAATTTATTTTTGATTTCTGTACGTGGTTTTCATTTATTAAATTCTTTGGTTGTCATTCTCAATTTATTGTTGGGTTTTCTTCTCCGAATAATTAAAGGGTTCAGTTTGTTTATAGATTCAGTCATGCTTTTTCTATTGAATAGATTAATGCTTTGATTATTTTTGGAACAATTAATTATTTATATTGATTCAATTCTTTGCTGCAATATTGCTCGCTGGGTATATTGTCGTTGTTGGGTTTTCTCAATGTTAATAATAATTTGAGTGATTTAAAAGTGATGAATGATTTTTCAAAGGGTTACTTTTAGTTTAATTTTGGTTCATAATTTTATATCTTCCAATTGAGATTTTTGGAATTTAAATTCTCAATTGAGTTATCAGTGAATTAAAAATAATTAAAATACCAGATATGTGCAAGGGATTCCCGAAGCTTTACTGTTCATTAAATTTGAGTAATTTGTCTGTTAATCAGTTTGTTTAATTGTTATTTGCATTCAAAATCGCTTTTTATCTTTTTATTTTCTCATTAATCGTTTAATATTTTTTTAGTTTTAGAAATTCTGTCTATGATTCTTTTAATTTTGTCTCCGTGTGGAATCGACACCCAAAACTATAGTACAACTACCGCATTATTCTTTGGACGTAATCAAATTTTGGTGTTGTTGCCAGGGAGATGGTAGAAGATTCAGTAGATAGTTTTTCTTTTCAGCAGTTTGTAAAGGCGGTAACTTCGTTCCCTTCTTTTTACTTGCTACATTTTTATTTTATTTTATTTTATTTTGTTTGTTTATTTATTTATTTTTATTTCTTATTGTTAGCTTGCATGCATAATAGGTATAGAGACACATTAAGTCGATTTACTTGTAGGCTTGTGTTACAGTCAGATTTAAAGTCTAATTTTTCTATTCTTTCTAATTTTTTGTTTGATAATTCTTCCAATTCAGAAAATATGAGTGAACACGAGGATCAGCCCACTAGGACCCTTCAGGATTACCTCCACCCTACGCGCACAGCCATACCATCATGCATCATGTTTCCACCCAATACTCGTCAAATTGATGTTAAAACGGGGGTGATACAGTTACTCCCTACATTTCATGGTTTGGAAATGAAAATCCATATGTGCACATTAGGGAGTTTGAAGAGTTAGTTGCGACTTTGTATAGTCAAAATGCAACACAAGACATCGTGAGACTTAAGTTCTTTCCTTTCTTTTTGAAGGATCGAGCTAAGAGTTGGCTATACTCACTGAGACCACAGTCGATTGGATCGTGGAATGAGATGACTCGGATTTTCTTTACTAAATACTTTCCCCAACATAAGACCAATGCTTTGAAAAGACAGATTTCCACCTTTGCACAAAAGGACAATGAGACTTTGTATCAGTCTTGGGAGAGATTTAAGGAGTTATTTAGTATGTGCCCTCACCATGGGTATAAAAGTCGGCGTCTAGTGAGTTATTTCTATGAGGGACTCACACCTAGAGAGCGCCAGTTTGTATAGATGATGTGTAATGGTGAGTTTTTGGAAAAAGATCTTGATGAGGCCATAGACTACCTTAATGAGCTTGCTGAAAAAGCTCACACTTGGAGAAGACCTAGTGCTCTTGAGAGCACAAATAGGTCACGACCTACAGGGAACCAAAATAGTGGGGGAATTTACCATCTTAGGGAGGAGGATAACTTGCAAGCTAAGGTTGAGATACTCACTAGGGAGTTAGAGGTGCTAAAGGCTAGAGACTTAAAGCCAACACACTTGGCTAATCATACAGAGTCTTTTAGACCATGTTCGGTGTGCGACGGGGTAGATCACCTCACCCAAGAGTGTTCCACATCTACTGAGATGAGAGGGATGTATGAGGACCAATGTAATACCTTAGGTATGTATAATAAGCCTTTCACACCCTTCTTTGAGACTTACAATCTGGGGTGGCGCAATCACCCCAATTTTAGCTGGAAGTCTGAAAACCAGCCACCTACATCACCACCTGCACAGCCTCTCAGATCATACCCTGCACCATATCATGCATCTTCATCTTCTAGGAATTCTTTAGAAGACATTTCGCAAGGTTTTATTGAAACACAGAGTAAGACTAACCAAAAGTTTGAATCTTTGATTACGTAGGTTGTGGAAGAAAGCAAGGAGATAAAGAGCCAAATGTCCAAATTGATGAGCTCTTTGAGTGTGAATGAGCGAGGTAAATTCCCTTCCCAAGCTTAGTCCACACCCCATGGTCAACACATGGCGCAAGAGAATTTGAAGGAGGTGAACGCCATTGTGATTTGAAGTGGTAAGTCATTACATATCCTAACTATAGACAAATCAGGGGATGTGGAAAATGATTAAGATGGTAGTAATGCCGAGCTGCCTAAGGAACCAGAGGTGACAAAGAGCCTTGTTAAGGAATTTGACATCGCCATCAAAGACAAGAAAGGAGTGGAGAACGTAGTGGCTGACCATATCTCGAGGCTCACATTTGAGGACACCTCTAACCACCTACCAATCAGGGATGATTTTTTCGATGAGCATTTACTTTCTATTACTTCTTTACCATGGTTTGCTCATATTGTGAATTATTTAGTTGCAGGTGAGATACCGGTGGATTGGAGTGCTCAGGATAAGAGGAAGTTCCTGACTGTGGTACGTAATTTCTATTTGGATGACCCTTTTTTTTTTCAAATACTGCCCTGCCCTGACCAAATTTTAAGGCGTTCCATCCCTGATGAAGAGATTTCTAGCGTTTTAGAATTTTGTCACTCCCAAGCTTGTGGGGGCCACTTTTCAATGAAGAAAACCACTACAAAAATTTTACAGTGTGGATTTTATTGGCCTTCCTTTGTTTAAGGATACTAACATCTGTTGTCACTCACAAGAACAATGACAAAAGCTAGGAGTTATGACCCGTCGTAATATGATGCCCTTAAACCCAATTTTAGTGATTGAAAATTTTGATTGTTGGGGCATTGATTTCATGGGACCATTTCCTCCTTCCTTTGATTATCTATATATTATTGTGGCAGTAGATTATGGAGCAAAATGGGTAGAGGCAACAGCTTGCAGGAATAATGATAATAAGAGGGTGATTAAATTTCTGAAAGAGAATGTGTTGTCTCGATTTGGTACACCACGTGCTATCATTAGTGACCGAGGCACACACTTTTGCAACTGTTCTTTTGAGGCTTTGATGAAAAAATATGAGGCGGCACATAAAATCTCTACTGCCCATCACCCCTAGACTAGTGGACAGGTAGAACTTACAAATAGGAAAATTAAGCAAATTTTAGACAAAACGGTCAGCCCAGATCGAAAAGATTGGTCTTTAAGACTAGTTGATGCACTTTGAGCCTACCGTACAACTTTCAAAACTCCTTTAGGTATGTCACCTTATAGGCTTGTTTTTGGAAAGCCTTGTCACTTACCTGTAGAGCTTGAGCATCGAGCCTATTAGGGACGTCAAGCATTTCAATTTTGACATAGGAGAAGTAGGTAAGCTAAGAAAATTGCAATTGATCGAGTTAGAAGAATTGAGAAATGATGCTTATGAGAACTCTAGAATCTATAAGGCTAAAATGAAAGCGTTTCATGATAAAAATATTTTGAGAAAAACATTTAAGCCTAATGATTGAGTGTTCTTATATGATTCTAAACTCCATAAGCACCTAGGAAAACTCAGGTCTAGGTGGATAAGCCCCTTTATAGTGAAGAATATTTTTGAAAATGGGGTAGTCGAAATAGAGGATTCTAAGGATAGGTCGGGTTTTTAAAGTGAATGGTTAGCGCCTTAAAATTTTAATTGATAGCCAAGTTTTGGAAGTTGAAGACATTCCATTTATGGACCCGGTCTATCCAACTTGATCACACCATGCAGGTATGTTTTATATTTTATATTTTATTATTTATTTATTTATTTATTTTCTTTATTTCATTTGTTTTATTTACTTTTTGTTCTATTTTATTTTCGTTCCTTTTCTTTTTGTTTGTTGTTGTTTTCTTTGTTTTTATTTGCAGGTTAATTTCATTTTGTCAGTTTAAGTTGCCATCTTTGGTGTAATATCCCGAAAATCTGACATGAACCAAGACTGTACCTCTAAATAAATTACGTGACGATAACAATTCAAAATAGCCCAAAGTACAGTGACCCATGACTGAATTAATTATTAGAAATATAAAATTTACTCAGACCACAAAATAATAATATAAGCTCAGGAAATAGATGACTCGGTTAACCGAGTGCCTGGATAAATCAATGGGATTGATACGGATAAATTAATTACGCAGATAATACGAATATAAAATAAATTATTAATGGAGACAAAAAAATTGTAAAATAAATAATAGTGGAACCGAGTCCCGGATTTATGGTAATTTTATCGGCTCATGATAATTTAATATTTTGGAAATAAAAATATATCAAGACTTAATATATATATATATATATAGATATATATACACATTAGATTGTATATATATAAGATTATATATATTATTGAATATTATAAACTAAAGGTTACCAATGGAAGCTACTAGAATATATATAAGCCAAATAAAATAAAAAGAGGGAGAAGCTTTAACTTCAGCCGAAGCAATGGACAAAAAGGGGCAGCTTCTGGATATTGGTAGAAAAATAGATAACAGTATAGAAGCTGCTAGAACCAAAATAAGCTAGAAAAATAAGGAGAGAAAAACAACAGAAGGCACTAGAAGCAAAGAAGAGTAAGTCGGTGCCGAGAGAATACCAAATGCGTTGAAGATGGTTGAGAAGTCTTGAAGGTTCTAGGCGGTGAAGCGATGTAGCGATACGGCAGGTGGTTCCCTTCCTTGTCCCACGATGCAAGCTGAAGTATTGAAATCCCATGTTCTGATCAAGGGGATTCTACGCAAGAGGAAGCCGAGATAGCGGTCTGGCCATTCCTATTGGGATATTATGCATATGATTCAACATATGCAGAGAGGGGAAATCCAATAACAAGATGAAGTTGGCTGTTCGGGTTTGAAGCAGATTGATAGAAGCAGCAGGTATATGTAGGTGTATACAGGTAGCGGTGCAGAGATATATATATATATATATGTGTACGTGTTTGTGTAGCCATGCGGCAGGTGAGACGGCATTAACGGTGCAGCAGGAATTTATGTGTGCGGGTGAATATAGGTGCAGTCGTTATGTGTATATATTTATATACGTGGGTGAGTTTATGTAGTGGTACAGAGGAAATAAGGGGGAGATGCAGATCGAGGTTCAAATATGCCAAGAATTGGGACTTGTTCCGTGGCTGGTGTGTGCTCAGGCAGTAACAGAAGCAGCTGTGAAAGCCAAACGACAGCAGAGGGACAGTAGTACAGAGTGACAAAATGGGATTTCCTTTGTTTCTGCCTCTTCCAGTTGAGAACAGAGAGCTTCATGGATCGGTGAACCTGCAAGGAATCGCACCGATTTCTACAGATTCGAGGAAAAAGTTGTGTAGTGTGTTGGTTGGGGTTCTGAAATTAGTGAGAGGGAGTTATAGGCAATGGAAAGAGCAAGTGACTGATGGACTTGGCTGTCAATGGAGCTGGTTAGAGGAGTTACAGTTGGGTGCTGCAGAATTGGAACGGTTGGAGCAGCAGTTGAGAATTAGTAAGCGGTTTCCTGATCAAATTGCCTCTGATTTCCAGTATTTAATTGGAGGGGGGTTCTGGCATAAATGGGATCATAAATTATTTTATGGGTTCTGGTAGAGAGTTGTCTGCAAACAAACAAGAGTTTGTTGCCCACTGGCTGTTTATTCTAATTTACAAGATGCATTCCAAGTATGTGTCAGCTACAGTAGTGATAGCTTCAAACAATTGATGCCAAACTCTGAAGCAGCTAGCTTGATTTGCATCATAACTGCCACTGTCAAGTAAAGAATCCTGTTGGTTGTGTGAGGCTTTAGCCATTAGCAGCTATTAGACCAGGTAAGAACAGCAGAGTGATGAGTGTGGAAAGAAGTATCTAGTTGGGCATATTCATGGAAATTGCTATGAATAATTGAAAGGAAATTGCAGGGGAGTGCAGTAGCAGCAGAGGTGGAATAGAGTATGGTTGCTGAAGCTACCCCTTGGTATGTGACTTATCTGAAGGATTCCATGGATCAATTACCAACATTTTTGAAAGCAATGCTGCTGTGAGTCAGACCATAGCCTTGGGAATTACTGCTGTGGTGCAGATGACAATTGATGAAGTTAAGCAAACTGCTCAGCAACAAGTGAACAGAGCATTAAGGGATCAGTGGGAAGGAATGTTGGCAAATCAGTTCCGACCAGAGCAGCTTGTCGTGATAAAGAGAGGGCTTTTGGTTACGGATCAAAAATTAATGGCCAACAAGAAGACTGCTGATCTGGTGACAGAATATGTTCTGGGTGATGGAAAAATAATTAGGATGGGTTTTGCCCAGATAATGTGAAGATGTTAATTGAGGGGCTCTAACGGGGTTCTGGTAGAAGAAGTGATGACAAGGGTATGAACCATCTACTGACATTGTTGAGTTTGACTATCCAATAGAGAACCCGCATAATTCGGTTCAGATTGTGGGATGAGATGGTTGGGAAAGTTCTTCAATATCTGATGGATGGAATGATAAAGGGATAGAATCTGTCAGGATCATCATCTGCTTGGGGAAAAAAGGTTGAAGAAACTGATGAAACTGGATTTAAAATGGCTGGTCGACTCGATCAACCTTCTAGTGTATTTTCTTCAACTGCCGAACCATGGATCGAAGATTAACCTCAACTGGAAATTATTAGACCATTTGTGAAGGGAGATAAACATATATTCAGGTGAGTAACTCAGATTCTTGACTTGGTGTATATTTTCTCTATACTATACTACTTTATATGCTGAACTGTTTATACACTGAACTGTTTTAAATGCATATGCTTTCATGCATACCTATTGATTTGCATTACTTGTGGCATGATTTTGTTCTATCCTACCTTCTGATATATCCTGTTGATTCTGTTGAAGTCTGTTGTTCTGTTACCTGTCCTTTGGAGTCTGTTTGATTCTGTTTGTCATGTTGAGTCTTATCTGGGGCCCACTTGGGGATTGAGTATATCAGTGGATGGATGGCTGCCTCTGTGGGACGCCCAGAGCTCAGCATCCGCTCAATCCTATCTAATCTGTTCCGCTCTGATACCGACCTCAACCGGAGGTGTGCGATATGAGGCCCTCCATATGAGGGGGTGGATGGGAAGTAATGCCATCCCACATCGCCTGGGGAAGGTTCAGGCACTTTGAGCTGTATCCGTTCTATTGAGCTGTATCCGTTCTATTTGAACTGTATCTGTTCTACTTGAGCTGCATTGTTCTATCTGAGTTACATTTGAGCATGCATATATATATATATATATATATATATGAACTGGTTTTGAAACCCATGGTAGGAACCTATGTTACTCACTGAGCTTGTTTAAGCTCATTCCATTTATTTAATATTTTTCAGGATATATCTCCATTGGATTAGAAAGCACAAGGACATGTCACTAGTGGACTGGGAGGCATTCCCAAGTGAGGATCTGATGGCAATAATATGTGGAGACTTGGGTTCTAATGGATTGATCCTGGCTATTCAGGTGAGCGTAATGATATAGTTAACTTTATTCATATATAATAGATGAGTAGGGATATGGCTCATGGTAATGGTACTCTGGAGGAATTTGATATGCTCTGTGTTATATATCTGTTATAGATGTGCTCTGTGGTTAGAGTCATTAGTTGTCTGATTATAGATTTGCTCTGTGGTACATATTTATGAGGTATATAGTTAAGTTGCATTCCCGAGATAAAAAGGTTTTAATTTCCGCTATTCTGACCCTACATTTGGAATGCAATTCATTGTAAGGTTCAGAAGATTGCCTTTGGTTGGTTGCATTGTCGGTCAGAGACTGGCAAGGCGGCTAACTGGTATCACGTCTTCAGCATCCGCGTAGGGTGGGGTGCGGGATGTGACATTTGGTGCTTAGCGAGCTGCCCACATCCCATATCAGGTGTATTCTACCCTTTACAGTACCCTCCATTCAATTTTGATTGTTAAACATTGAGGACAATGTTTCATTTAAGTTGGGGATTGGTGGTTGCAAATTCAACATTTAAACTGCTGTGGCATATTTTCATGTGTTCAATTTTTTTTTTTTTAAATTTGCATCACACGTGCATGTTTTTCACATGAGTACTCATTCTCATTCATAGCCATTTTTGTGAATTTGCCAAATCCACCATAATCATTCTGCTAAGGCATTCATAGAGCTTTTAATGCACTTATCCAAACTTTGTGGTAAGATAGTGGTTTGACACATGTAGCTAAAGAACTCTTTTGCTTAAGTATTCATGTGAGTTTTGGAGAGAATTGAGAGCTTTCAAATGCTGAAAATTGTGATAAGCGTTCATTGATCTGTTGCATTGGGCACTTCTTTTGAGAATATCATTACATGGTTGGTGGTATGATGGCGGATATACTTGGGATATGACGAAGGTCAAATTAGGATTAACGTTTGAGCCTTTCAAGCTAACCCTTCTCATCATAGACCCTTAGTAGCCAACTTTGAGCCAACAAACACATATAGTTTTTTTTTTTCATATGCCTACATCATCCATACCTCTCCACATTGGAGTATAGCCTATACAATGATTTTTACACCCTTTTTGCTTCCAAGTGTGTACTAGGTGTGGAATTTGCATTTCTTGTCTTTTGTGTTGAATTGGAGAAAGAAGCAAAAAAAGAACAAGGAAAGAGTACAAGTGCAGAGTGTTCAATTGAGTGAGCATCAAAGTCAATGTGCAAAAAAAAAAAACAAAAAAAAAAAAAAAATTGAAAAAAAAGGGTGAAGAAAAAGAGAGAGAAAGAAGAAGAAGAAAGAGACGTTTTATTATTCAGTGATTTGAAAAGTTGAAGAATACATC
>CM018046.1:24969555-25217055 GCA_008638375.1 Nyssa sinensis
GCGTATACAAGAAAATGAATGACGAAAAGACATGACACGTAAATATGTGAAGTAAATAAATTTAAATTAAAGTTTATGGAGCTACCAGAAGAGTATAAATTGAAATAAATTCAATTCCTAACACATTAATTGTGACATTGGTTAAGAGTACGAGTTAAGTTAAGTACATATGAAATTATGAAATGGTTTTAGGATCTAATACGATTTAAGCATAAGTTAAGGAATATCGAGATGATATTACAATGAATGTGAAGTTGATGAAATGTTTATGAATTGTTCTTAGGAACTACAAGGAAAGTGGGAAAGCATATTATTAGCACTAACCCTAAAGGACCAAGGTGAGTAACCCTGTATTTGAAGTGGAGATTTAACTCCATGGATTTGAAAAGTTTTTAAATGCAAAGATATGAAGTGTTTGAAATTCCAAATTCAGTATTTATATGATTCAGTTTTAAATTGTTTTGTTTTATAAACTCTATTATGACATGCTTAGTGAATGGATTTTATCATAGTTTTCTTCAAACATATTTCAGCATGTCTAAAGTTTTAAATGCCAAATTATGTAAAGTGTTCTGATTTTGTTATATCAAATGTTTAAAGGATTTGTTATGAAATTATGTACATGATGTTTTAAATGTTCATGAGAAGCACCTATTTGAAGAAATCGTGTATTAAATGTATTTGAATGTAAGAAAAATTGTGCCTAAGCACCATGGGTTTTTGGTTGGGTTGTACGGAACTCAGCTGACTTTTCAAATAACAGATTCTTAGGTTGTACGGAACTCAATTAATCTGTAAAAATATAATGGGATTTTGGATTGCACGGAACTCAATTTACTATCAAAATGCCAGGTAGCAGGATCTAATCCCCCAGGCATGAGATACCTCGAGGAACCTTATCTGTTTTGTCAGGAAATGAGTCTCACCTACCTTTTAGGGACCAGGAAGATGATCCTGATCGGTTCAGTTAGGTTATCTCCATTTATACGTAATATGGGAGTCCGGTTCAAAACGGATTCCACTAATGGAAGAGATAAGATGACAAATGAGTTTGAAAATGGAAGCATGTTTTACCCTTATTTTCAATATGCATATGTTTTGAGTTTTATATACTCTATTTAAGAAATACATGTTATTTTATATGTTTTGAGGTTTATATGAAGAAGTATATGTTAGCTTGAATACTTTTAAATGTTTTAAAGCTCTCTGTTTTATGAAATGCATATGTTTTGAGTTATATACTCTATTTGACAAAGTACGAGTTTAGCTTGAATATTTTAAATGTTTCGAAGCTATCTGTTTTAAGAATTGCATATGTTCTATGTTCAAGTATACGAGCAATTGGCAGTGAATGTTTTACAAACTCTTATGTACTAAAAACCACTGCTAATTGAAACCCCATGACGAATACTGGAATTGCTCACAAGCTTAGATTAGCTTACCCGGACTTTATTCGGATCCCCCTTTCAGGTGATTAACAATAGGGATGATTTGAAGACGATGAGGATGAGCCTAGCTGTTTTTGGAAGGGACATCGAAGTAGTTCTTTTGTTAAGTATCATGAACTTAAGATATAACCTTTGTTTTAGTAAGGTAGTGAACTGTCATGTATTAAGCCCAAGGGGTAGCTAAACATGTATCCATTATAAAAGCCTTTAAGTTTGTAGTTATGCTCTGAATGTATGATTATGATCTTTGTACCATTGTAAATAGCGGCAGTATCAGACGGATGTGCAAATTTTAAAATGAGAAAAGGAAAGAAAAAGTTTTGCACGCTTCCGTAACCACATGAGGCACATCTATTCAATACCGTCGCTGCCTATGTGAGCTTTGTCTCGAGGCCTTCGGGTCTTGGGGCAGCGGTCGCGATTCGAGATCTGCACAGGGTGGGTTTCGGGTCGTGACAGAGTAGTATCAGAGCACTATGTTGACTTAGACAATTTAGTGGCATTAGAAGAGTTAGAACAGAGCTATGAGTTTGGTAGGTTCTAGGCTACCTAAGATATGTGAAGTACTTGATACGAAATGAAGGCGGGGTATGGGACCCGCAATAACATGAAGTAGATATGATAAGTAAGTGGTACGAAATGAAGGCAGGGTATGGGACCCGTAGTAATATGAAGCAGATATGATAAGTAAGTGACACGAAATGAAGGCGGGGTATGGGTCCTACAGTAATATGAAGCAGATATGATAAGTAAGTGATACGAAATGAAGGCGGGGTATGGGACCCGCAGTAATATGAAGCAGATATGATAAGTAAGTGATACGAAATGAAGGCGGGGTATGGGACCCGCAGTAATATGAAGCAGATATGACAAGTAAGTGATACGAAATGAAGGCGAGGTATGGGACCCGCAGTAATATGAAGCAGATATGATAAGTAAGTGATACGAAATGAAGGTGGGGTGTGGGACCCGCAGTAGCATGAAGTAGAAATGAGAAGTAAATGTAGGCTAAGAAAAGAGATAAAGGTAATGTAATAAAATAAAAGAGAAATGGAGGATTACAACAGCCATTGGTGTACTATCAGGACCTTTGTTACCGGTAAGGAATGGCCACCTTATCATGTAACTGAGGTAACTGAGAAACACACAGGGTTGCCCTATCCAACTTGATCGAAGAAATCCTTAAACCATTGAAAGACATGAATCTGATAGATGACATGAGGAATTAGAAATTGTACGTTAGTAAATTAGAAGCAAGTAGTAATACGAGTCAACATATTATCTATCTGAAAATGATGAATCAAAGTTCATCTCCTGAATCATTAAGTAAATGAATATAACCTTATGTATTACGATATACGAGGATAATAGATATAACATAAGGAGACTAGAACTCTCGAAATAAAGAATATTCGAGTTTTGAGGACAAAACTCTTTTAAGGAGGGAAGGATGTAATACCCCGACCTGAGAATGTCGGGTAATGAAGCACGTTTTACGAGGTTATGAAAAAATGAGTGTAAATATTATGCCCTTAAGAATATAATAAATTAATTTAATGTAATTAATTTATTAATATGAGAAATTAAGTATTAGTTATAATTAATATAAAATGTGATGATTAAATTATAAAATATAATTAATTGAATAACTAATTTATTAATTAATTAAACACAAGAAATTAATTAAATATATATGTATATGTGTGTGTGTGTGCATGGAACTGTGAGTGTGGGTGTGTGTGTGGTATATATTATATATATATATACATATTTTATAATCAAGTAGTTGGGGAAGTATGGTGAGGTAAGGGCAAAATCAGAAAAATAAATGGAGGTATGGCTGCAGATTGTGATGGGGAATAGAGGTGAAAAGAAAGAAGTTGGTGATGACCATTGATGTGAATGCATATACATGTATACATATATTAAATACACACCAAAAATTTAACATACAAGAAGAGAGAAAGAGAGAGAGAGAGAGAGAGAGTTCAGAAGAGGAGAAAGGAGACCTCGGAGGAAGGAGGAAGAAGAGGGAGTCACTGTTAGAGGTAAAACATCAAAAACTGAACATTTTCTCTCTCTAAAAATTTCCCTACGCATAAACTGTTTTAGCTTCTGATTTTTGTATATATGATGTTTAAAGTAAATAAACATGAACAAGGCATGAAAAACAGACTCTTAAACAACCTAAAACACCTACCCGTACAACGGCAGCCATGGATGACCTTCAAAAAACAGGTCTGAAATGGGTGAAATTAAATGGGTTCTAACCTACCAAGTGTAAAGATTTGAAATTTTGGGGATAAAATTTTTTATTTATTTATTTGTTCTTTTATTAAATTGTTTAGTATTATTATTATCATTGTTTAAATGGTGGTGTATGCATGTAATGTGTGTTAACTATGTGCATGTGAGTACATGTATGTATGTATATGTATGTATTATACAATTTGTGTATTTGTATAAAGGTGTATATATATTATAATGCAAATTCATTACATGTATGTATAAGCATGGCAAGTTGCATGCAAGTGGGCAGTGTGTGTATTGTGTGTGTCGACAGAAAGTGGCTAAAGTGTGGGTGTATATTTTATATTAAATGTATAAAGTAGTGTGTGTGTGATATAATAATATATAAAAGTCAGATTGTGTACCAACTCTGTGTGTGCTACAGTGTAGGGTAGTCTGCAGAGACGACTGAGAGTGTGTCTTGTGTGAATATATATATATATATATATGAAAAACAGTGTGAACCTTGCATTAAATGCAAGGCTGACTTAGACGTGAGGGGGAGAGGAAAGAGGTATGGGAAGAGGGGGAGATAAGGGTGGCCGTAGCTGGCCTGGACAGAGGGGGTTGAGTGTATATACATGACTGTACTCATGTGGTTAGAAAGAGAAAGTAAATCAAAGAAGTTCAAAAAGGAGAGACTTCATCGAGGGGACTGTGAACATTGGGAGAGTTAGAAGAATTCCAGAGGGCGAACAAGGAAGAGGGAGGAGGAGGAGACAGAGAGAGATTACACCAGAAAAACCCAAAAGAAAGGTAAACTAAATCATTTCTGTTTTAGTTTTAGAAGCATGATGATTTAAATTTTTAATGGCAGGGTTTGTTTAAGCATGGGAAGAGAAAATTGTTGCAAAAAGAATCACTTGAATCGGTGGGAAAATCAGTTAGAAATAGGGAGTTGCAGGTCACGGCCAAGGGTTGATGGGTTGCCATTTTATGTGTTAAACTAAAAAATAAAGGAAGGGAGTTGATGATGTGAGTTAGAGAAATGTTTTGGAATTTAAAGGGGATCAAAAAAGTAAGGAAATAGTCAAGAAACTGGGAAAAATCTGATCATCGGAACTAGGTTTTTGGCCGAAAAAAGGACGTGCGCAGGTCAAAAAATCGTGGGTTAAGGGGCTGAAATGTGCTCTAAATTGTTGCCTAAAATCCCATATTTATTTTAGTCTAAAAATAATTAAATTCGGACGAAAAACGTGAGAGAAAAATGGGAGGGGAGTCGTAGTTTTCCGACGAGATGGCTGGAATTCGGCCGGGGAAGACGACCGGTGCTTGGCCGGATAGTCGGGGGGCGCAGGGGTTCAGTTGGGCCATTCCTGATGGGCCACTGGATTGGTTTGTTTAAAAAGATTTAAAAGGGTTGGGCTTGGTCTGTTTTAAAAAGGGGAGTGGGCTAACTGTTTTAAATTAAAAAGGGAAGTTGGACCTGTTGGTTTGAGCCCAATCAGTTAAATGAAAAAAAAAAAAGAAAAAAAAGAAAAGGGAACAAAAGGGACGCACAGTGGCGTGCCTGGGAGTCGAACTGAAGACCGGGTGCGTGGGGCTGAGGCGCGTGAACCGCTTGGACAGGACAGTCCTGTGTCCATGTGTGCACTGAATAAATATATATCTTGTACTTTTTTCCATTTTATAAATTAAATTTCTTTAATTAAAATAAATGCTCCAAAATGGCCCGAAGCCCAAACAAGGAAAGTCTTATATGTTTTCTAACTATTTGGACCTACTAAGACCAACGGTGAGGTCTGTGACGTGATACGAGGTCCCGAAAATAAAAGACCTGTGGAACCCTTTAAATTTACCAAAACGCCACTGAGTCAAAACACAGTCAGGCGAACTCGAAATTGAGTAAACAAATAGTGAGATCTTATTATGTCCAATATTCTGGACTCAACTGTGGAGTCTAATTTACGAGGAGAGGCTTCGGGAAATGGGAAACCGTGAAAGTACGAAATGACAGTTTTGCCCTTTTAAGTACAAATATCCTAATTGAATTCCGCGAAAGCCTAGACCGATTTTGTTCGACGTCTCGAACTCAGTAGTAGAGTCGGTTTAAGTAAAAGAGCTACCAATCATAAAGAGACATAAAATTTGATGAATGGCATGAATTCCGATAATGATGTATTGCGACCTAATTGTGAATTTTAGGAACACTGAAGGGCGAAGAGAAGGTGGTCTAACCTTCTGCATTCTTGCTGTAGTTTTGCTGCACTACGAGTACGCTTTCTTGGGTTGAGACCGACCCATCAGGTACGATATCTTGTGCTAAGTAAGAAATAGAATTAAGCTTAGGAATAACTTCCATGTTGACTTGATGATTCACATGTTTGTTTTATTACTTATATGCTTATGTGTTCCCTGTTACCTTTTTGAAAGTTGGTGATGAATGTGAATGATGACTATGTGTATATCGCATGTATTAGCATAGTGTGTGGATTATGTTTTTTTTTTTGAGAATTGTTGGGATTATGAAATATGTGACTTAAAACATGTGTTAAATGGACTATGCATGACATGTGACCTTGATGAAAGGATCTTCTGATTTGAATGTTATTGTGTAATACATCATTTAAAGCATACTTCATGTGTGGATATGATGCTTTATTGAGATTACATTATGGTATGGTGGAATCAAAGCATATTGGCATAGTATGATTCCTTGGACATGACATGACATGACATGATATTGTATTTGGTACCCGAACCAGGAAGAGCGATCCGCGAAGGGACATGATATTGCATTTGGTACCCGAACTAGCGGGAGCGATCCGCGAAGGGACATGATGTTGTATTTGGTGCCCGAACCAGCGGGAGCGATCCGCGAAGGGACATGATATTGTGTTTGGTACTCGAACCAACGGGAGCGATCCGTGAAGGGACATTACATTACATTGCATTGCATTACATTACATGAGTTGGCATGGATAATTTGGAAAGCATGTGGATTATCGTTACTACATTGCATGGATAATATGGATGGCATGTGGATTATTGCTATTATGTGGCATGGACGATTTGGAAAGCATGTGGATTATTGTTATTACATTGCATGGATGATTTAGAATTCATGTAGAGATGAATGTACACTTGTATATGCCACGCCTTAGATTATGTTAATGAGTTGGATGACATGTAAATTATTGCTAGTAAATTGTATGCATGATGTTGAAAGCCATGTAGATATAGCTGTACACTTGCACATGCCACGCCCTTAATTTTGTTTCTTGCATTAGCATTATATTGTACGAGTAGTTGAGCTGACCTATTCGTGGGACAAACATTTCAGATGACGCTCCCAACACTTGAGACTTGAGGAAGTCTTACAGAGTGGAGGAGATATGAGCTTAGGAGGATATTTGGCCCGTGAGGGCATATTTTGTGATGTAGGGGTTAAGTCCGAATGACATGTTGAATGTTTTATTTTGACTGTGCTTTATATGGATGTACATTGAAGGAAATGAATGTAAGTTTGAGTTGAATCCGTTAGATCGTCTTTTATTTTTTTATTATTTTATTTTCCTTTCGTCTCGTTACTCGCGCCTCGGGTTTGTTGGAATTCGGGGCATGACAATGTGGTATCAGAGCCTAGGTTCGAATACCTAGGGATGGTGGGATGAGTTTAGACTTTCAGTTTAGTTGGGAGAGTTTGGGTATTATGTTTTATGTGCGCGTGTTACCCGGGTGTACACGAGTGTACACTATACTTAACTTCCCGATGGATAGGGAGCCTGTGAATTGTTTGATGGGGTGGTTGACTGAGATTAGAAATGCATTACCATATGCCTTATGGGATAGGCCGTATGCCTAGTTATTGAGATATAGGTCGTGCACTAGTTATCTATACGGTAGGCCGTATGCCTAGTTATTTATGAGATAAGTTATGCACCTAGTTATCTATATGATAGGTCGTATACCTAGTTATTTATGAGGTAGGCCGTGGACTTGGTTATATGCCTAGTTGGTTATGTTCCCGTACGTATATGTGTGTTCTTGGAATGGATTGCATACTTACATGTTTATGTGTTAGTTGTTGGTTGTGGCTTGTTGATTTTGTAAGTGTGCTAGGTTAGTGACCAATTTTCATGGATTATAGTATTATGACTATGATAGTTATACAAACTGGATTGGTCTCAGGTCTTGCGTTACAGTTGATGGATGGTGCCCCATCAGCCAGTAACAAAAGGAGCTGTGATCCATGAAGGGTTATTACCTAGCTATAAAAGTAAGAAATAATAAAAGACACGTCAAAACCTTAAAATGTTAAAATAAGAATTTAGACTTGTGGAGCTTTTTGTGTATGGATTGGATGATGGATACTACGAGTGCTTACCTTTAAAATTTTAGAGATGTCCTTGTGTTAAACCCTATTTATGAAAGAAAAATGTCTTATTTTCGAATAACATTCACTTGGGGTTGAGTATTGGTAGGCTAGTTGAACACTAGCGTGACTAGAGTATGCACATGTCGTATTATTTAAATAAATTCGTTCCTTACTAAAGGCGGTGTTAGAACTCAGTATAAATTGTTTAAAGTAACCAACGGGTGGGAATGGTTGACGTTAGTTATGTAGGTATTGATTAGGCAAGTGTTATAACATGTTATATTCGTTACTTGTGAAGTGTGAGTTATTGGCAAGTCCATGTTTAGTATTCGTCTGAATATCTATGTATAATATGTGAAGGGAGGTGTTAATATCTTTTTCTTGGACTTGTAGAATCATGCCATCGAGACGAGCTCCTGTGAGAGTTGGACCATCTAGGCAGGGCAGGCCTAGGGTAGCTGCCCTACCTCGGCGTGGCAGACCCAGAGCTGTTACTCTTGAGCATAGCACAGCAGAGGAGGCTGTTACTCCTGCTTCTGTACCAGCACCTGCTCTAACTCGTACCCTAGCTCTAGTAGAGGAGATAGAATAGACTGTTAGCGCCAGAGACATGGCGGCCATGTTTCAGGAGTGCCTTCGCACTATCCGGGAGGCTATCCAAGAGACGAGACCTACTAGTGGGGAGACACGGGATACCTTCGTGATGAAGGTGTTCCAGAGAATGGGCCTCCCACGTTTGCCGGACAGCCTGATCCATTAGTCGTTGAGGAGCGGCTGAGGCAGATCACCCAGATTCTGGACTCCTAGGGGATTACTGAACCACGCTTGAGGATCCAATGTGCCACCTTCCAGCTTACAGACTTGGCCAGCCAATGGTGGCAATTGGCCGCTGGCAGGATCGACAGATTTGGTGAGGGATGGGACGCATTTGTAGCCATGTTCAATGACCATTATTTTCCACGGACTGCCAGGATTGGATTTAGAGAGGAGTTTGAGACACTTCTCCAGGGGACATGACAGTGACCCAATACGAGTCCCGTTTCACTACATTGGGGAGGTTTGCCCCACATATCATTGTAGAGGAGGAGTTGAGGGTTTACCATTTCCTCCAAGGGCTAAAGACCTCTATCAGAGAGAAGCTGGCAGGTCACATTATAGAAACCTATGAGGAGGCAGTGACCAGGGCTACGATAGTTGAGAGAGAGTTGGCTGACCTTAGAGGGATTAGAGAGTCCCAGGAACAGAGTGGGGCGAATACAGCATAGGTTCCTACATTTGTTCCAGTCTACACCAGTAAGAGGCCACCAAAGAGATACCGGACTAGTACTTCTTCTGCATAGGCACCCCAAGGACCCACTGCTTGTGTGGACATCCTGACCATAGGTTCACCAACTGCCCCCAAGAGAGACCCTAGTCAGGGACAAGGAGTCGGATCAGTCCAGATGTCATTTCCACCTCAGGCACAGAGTCAGGGATGGAGAGCCCCTCAGCTCTGTTTTACTTGTCACCAGATAGGCCATGTCAAGGCCAACTGTCCTCGGGGACAGACTTCACAGGGCTTGCAGAGGCTGCCTCATTATCAGCCCATTCAGACATCTTTGCCCCTACCACAGTTAGACTACGGATCCCTTGCGCCACGTTTTCAGCCTATACCTTCGGTGCAGAGCGTTAGGACTCCTAGACAGAGAAAGGGGGATAGGCAGAACCAGGCCACCCAGGTCGCGTTTATGCAGTAGCCACACCTGAGGCATCTACTTTCGGACCTCCTACGGTTCGAGGTATATTCTTTGTTTTAGTTCTTGGATTAGGGTATTGATAGATTTTGGTGCATCTCATTCCTTCATGATTACCATGCTTATTCATGTATCTGTATATTCTTGTGATGGATTTTTTAATGCTTGGATGCTGATGTAGTAGGCTACATGTTAACCATTAGATGTTGCTTGTGGATTTTATATGTGAGCATGCTAGTTTGTGCCTGTTATCGTACTGTGACTATGATTCTGTATGCAGATTGATTGATGTTGATGCATGTACGAGAATATGTTTAAATGTGTTCATATGATTGTGTGTAACGATTGATAGGTAGACGTGATTTAATTTGGTGAAGAGTTTCACTAAGGTTTGGTTCTCTTGAGCCTTGATACATTATTTTAAGTTTTGTGATTATAATGCGGGAGACTGGGTTATTCAATTGCATTGTGGTATGGGTAATATATGGATAATGCCATCGTGATAAATCACTGGGTGATTTCATGGCTTAAATTGGGATTAGTTGGATGGCCAGTACTTGTGGGATAGACTTTAAGGTGCCCTTGCGAACATTAAACATTTCCCTTTTATTTTATTTCAGTGTTGAGTTATTGAGGTAGGTTGTGAGGTTTGCATGGATTTAGGAAATTGGCATTTGCAAGCCGACACATTATGAGAACTTCATTATAAGTTATACCATGGGGAGTGGGCCGTTACAATGGGATCAGAGCCAGACCCTAGCAGGGAGTGTGGAAATGTCTGCACACCGCTGCGTACCTGCCCAAGTGGACGAGGTTCCTTTGGGGGGGAGAGAGAGTAATGGGAGAGGATAATGCATCCCACATCGCCTGTCTGAGGGAAAGACGAAAGATCCGTAGGTAAGGCTACACGTCTCCATGTTACAATGCGTTTTGAATTGAGCTTTTATTATTTAGCTGAAGAGATATGTATTTTTAAATTTCGGGACGAAATTTCTTTAGGAGGGAAGGATGTAAAGATTTGAAATTTTGGGGATAAATTTTTTATTTATTTATTTGTTCTTTTATTAAATTGTTTAGTATTATTATTATCATTGTTTAAATGGTGGTGTATGCATGTAATGTGTGTTAACTATGTGCATGTGAGTACATGTATGTATGTATATGTATGTATTATACAATATGTGTATTTGTATAAAGGTGTATATATATTATAATGCAAATTCATTACATGTATGTATAAGCATGGCAAGTTGCATGCAAGTGGGCAGTGTGTGTATTGTGTGTGTCGACAGAAAAGTGGCTAAAGTAGTGGGTTGTATATTTTATATTAAATGTATAAAGTAGTGTGTGTGTGATATAATAATATATATAAGTCAGATTGTGTACCAACTCTGTGTGTGCTACTGTGTAGGGTAGTCTGCAGAGACGGCTGAGAGTGTGTGTGTTGTGTGAAAATATATATATATATATATATATATATATATGAAAAACAGTGTCAACCTTGCATTAAATGCAAGGCTGACTTAGACGTGAGGGGGAGTAGAAAGAGGTATGGGAAGAGAAGGAGATAGGGGTGTCCATAGCTGGCCTGGACAGAGGGGGTTGAGTGTATATACATGACTGTACTCATGTGTTTAGAAAGAGAAAGTAAATCAAAAAAGTTCAGAAAGGAGAGACTTCATCGAGGGGACTGTGAACATTGGGAGAGTCAGAAGAATTCCAGAGGGTGAACAAGGAAGAGGGAGGAGGAGGAGACAGAGAGAGATTACCCCAGAAAAACCCAAAAGAAAGGTAAACTAAATCATTTCTGTTTTAGTTTTAAAAACATGATGATTTAAAATTTTAATTGTAGGGTTTGTTTAAGCATGGGAAGAGAAAATTGTTGCAAAAAGAATCACTTGAATCGGTGGGAAAATCAGTTAGAAATAGGGAGTTGCAGGTCATGGCCAAGGGTTGATGGGTCGTCATTTTATGTGTTAAACTCAAAAATAAAGGAAGGCAGTTGATGAGGTGAGTTAGGGAAACGTTTTGGAATTTAAAGGGGATCAAAACAGTAAGGAAATAGTCAAGAAACTGGGAAAAATCAGATCATCGGAATATGGGTTTTTGGCCGGAAAAGGGACGTGCGCAGGTCGGAAAACCGTGGGTTAAGGGGCTGAAATGTGCTCTAAATTGTTGCCTAAAATCCTATATTTATTTTAGTGTAAAAATAATGACATTCGGACGAAAAACGTGAGAGAAAAATGGGAGGGGAGTTGCGGTTTTCAGGTGAGATGGCCGGAATTCGACCGGGGAAGACGACCGGTGCTAGGCCGGATAGTCGGGGGGGCGCAGGGGTTCAGTTGGGCCGTTCCTGATGGGCCACTGGACTGGTTTGTTTAAAAAGATTTAAAAGGGTTGGGCTTGGTCTGTTTTAAAAAGGGGAGTGGGCTAACTGTTTTAAATTAAAAAGGGAAGTTGGACCTGTTGGTTTGAGCCCAATCAGTTAAATGAAAAAAAAAAAAAGAAAAGAAAAGGGAACAAAAGGGACGCATAGTGGCGTCCCTGGGAGTCGAACTGAAGACCGGGCGCATGGGGCTGAGGCGCGTGTGTAATATCCCGACCCGGGATACCGGGGCATATGACACGTATTACGAGAATTTACAAAAAATAATTAATTAATTTAATTATTAATTAATTAAGGTAAAGGAATGTTATATATATTAATTAAATAATATGTATATATGTGTAAAGTGAAATATATATATGTATGTATATGGAAGCATGTATGTATACATGTATATAGATGAAGAAAGTGAAAATATCTAAAGGTGTGTGTGTGTGTGTCTTGTATATATGTGTATATGTATATATATGTATATGTATATATATGTATATATTATATGTATAAATATCTTGTAAAAATTTAATGCAAAGTTGAAAGAAGAAAAGTAGAATTTATGAGATGGGAAGTCTAGAGTAGGGCTATGAAATCAAAGAGAGAGAGAGAGAGAGGTCGGCTACTCTTGCTTTAAAAGCCAAAACATGCAAAGCATGTTGATCTCTCACGAAGAAAACCAAAAGAAGAAGAAGTAAGGAGAATAGAGAGAGAGTTGGAAGCAGAACAAGAGAGAAAACACTGTAAACAGGTAAAGTTTCAAATTCTTGTATTTTTCTCTCTCTAGAAATTTGAGCATTATAGGGACTGTTTTAAGTTTGATATGCACGTATGATGTTTAATATATGTATATAAGTATGTCAAGCATGAAATGGAGCATTAAAAACCACCAAAAACACCAAACCCATGAAAACCGCCATTGATGGACCTTGCTTTAAGCAGGTCTGAAATCACATGATCAAAACCTTGTTTGGGTTATTGGAACCTCAACTAGACCCCAAGGGTGTTTTAAAAACCTACACCCGCGATCTTGAAGCTCAAAAATCGACCCTCAAATGTCAAAGTGCAGGTTACGGGTTTACACCCCAAACCTCTAAACTCATGATTTGAGCCATTTCCTTAAATGAAAACTGAATCCCATGAAGAGGGGATCACAACAAGCCAATCCTCATCAAAAATGGTCAAGAAACGAGTATGAACCGAGGCTAATACAGGTTTAGCTATCGCGACCAAAACCGAAACTTTGAGCCATATTCGAAGCTTCAAATCAATGCTAAAACATGTATTTAGATGTTAGGAAGTGATTGGGAAGGAAAGCAGAAAAAATAGAAGAGTAAAACGTCACGAAATAGAAGAAAAAGGAAAACGGGAATTAGGGTTTTCAGAGGGGGTCACGTGGGGAAGACGAAGACGAGTTAACTCGGTTTTAAAAATAGGGCTGGGTCGACTCGGACAGGTGGCAGCCTCTGGGCTTGCCACCGATTAATTGGAACGGCGTCGTTTTGAATGTCGGTTAACTTAAATGAGATCTAGGACTGACGTCATCATGACATCAGCCACATGTAAATAAACCGGATAGACCGGTTAGTTTATGACTGGACCGGACCGGTTCACTTGATCCCTAACCAAACCCTTTGGTTTTCAAGTTTATTTAAAAATAAATAAACCATGACTTTCTATATTTACGGATTGACCCCAACTGTTGAGGGAAATTCTACTGTGGCCCAGATTTTGAGAATTTTGTTCAATTTCACCCCTAGAAAAATATTTAAATAATTAAATAAATATTTAATTATTTTAATAAATAAAGTAAAGTTACTATTTTGCCCTTGTGGCATAAATAGAGCAAACGAAGTCCAAATTAAACATATGAATAGTGTAATTTTACTATTTTGGACATTCTGAAATCAATGGTAGGGTCCGTTTTACGAGACGAAGCCCGAAAAATAAATACACGTAAGGGGTAAATGACCAAAATACCCCTTGACCAAATTTGACAAGTTATTAATGTATTCTTACTATTTTGGACCTTCTGAGTCCAATGGTGAGGTCCACGACATGAGACGGGGTCCCGAGAAATAAAGACACGTAAAGGGGTAAAATGACCAAAATACCCCTGGTACCCCTAAAGCCAAATGAAATCAGAGAAGGTCTAAATTAACTTTCTTTGACATCCCGGACTCAAAAATGGAGTCCAAATTATGAAACCAAGTACAGAAAAATATGACACGTAAAACGATAAATGACCATTTTGCCCTTTCACATATAAAAGTCCGAATTAAATATTAGGAAAGCCTAAACCGACTTTCTTGGACACTCCGGACTCATTGGTAGAGTCTATTCGACCAAAAGAAATGTTTAAAATAAAAAGACATAAAATTTGATGAATAGCATCTGTTAGATGACTATGAACTGAAATGTTGCCAAAGAACTAAACTGAGGCAAGTACGAGAAATGAAATACGAAAAGACACGACATGTAAACATGTCAAGTAAATAACTTTAAATTAAAGTTAATGGAACTCCCAAAAGAGTATAAATTGAAATAAATTCAATTCCTAACACATTAAATTGTGTCATAGGTTAAGAATACGAGTTACGTTAAGTACATATGAATTTATGAAATGATTGTAGGATCTAATACGATTTAAGCATAAGTTAAGGAATATCGAGATGATATTACATTGAATGTGAAGTTGATGAGATATTTATGAATTGTTCTTAGGAACTACAAGGAAAGTGGGAAAGTGCATTATTAGCACTAACCCTAAAGAATCAAGGTGAGTAACCCTGTATTTGAAGTGGAGATTTAACTCCATGGATTTAAAAAGGGTTTTAAATGCAAAGTTATGAAATGTTTGAAATTTCAAATTCAGTATTTACGTGATTCAGTTTTTAATTGTTCGATTTTTATAACCCCATTGTGACATGCTTAGTGATTGGTTTCTGCAACAGTTTTTCCTTCAAATACTTTTCAGCATGTCTAGTTAAAATGCAATTATTGTTAAATATTCTGAATTTGCTTATTTCAAGTACGTGAATGTTATGTTTTAAAGTACTCACGAGAGTTTTCTATGATGATATATTCATATGTTAAATGTATTTTAAAATACAAGATGAATGGTGCATAAGCACTTAGACAGGATTCTGAGTTTTCAGTTGCCCTGTAAAATAGGCAGGATTTTGGGTTTTACGGAACTCAATTGCCCTGTAAAATGCCCGGTAGCAGGATCTAATCCCCCAGGCAGATGAGATATCTCCATTTATAAGTGAAACGGGTGTCCGGTTCGAAACAGATTCCACTAACGGAAGTGATAAGATGACAAATGATTTGAAAATGGAAGCAGGTTTTTACTCTCATTTTCAATATGCACATGTTTGAGTTTTATATACTCTATTTAAGAAATACATGATATGTTATATGTTTTAAAAGTTCACTTGTATAAGTTTAGCTTGAATACTTTAAATGTTTCAAAGCTATTGATTTATGAAATGCTCATGTTTTGAGTTATATACTCTATTTGACGAAGTATAAGTATAGCTTGAATACTTTAAATGTTTCAAAGCTATTGTTTTACGAAATGCATATGTTTTGAGTTATATACTCTATTTGACAAAAGTATGAGTTTAGCTTGAATATTTTAAATGTCTCAAAGCTACATGATTTAAGGAATGCATATATTCTGTATTCAAAGTATACGAACAATTGGCGGTGACTATTTTACAAACTCTTATGTACTAAACCACTGCTAATTGAAAACCCCATGACGAATACTAGAATTGCTCACAAGCTTAGATTAGCTTACCTGGACTTTGTTCGGACCCCCCCTTTCAGGTGATGCAGCAGACAGGGTCTTAAGGACAACGACGATGAGTCTAGCTGTTTTTGGAAGGATATGTTTAAGTAGTTTTCTTCTGAAGAAACTATGAACTCTAGTAGTACGTTTTGTATTAATAGAGAAGTAAGAATATGTAATAAGCCCTCAGGGCAATCGAATATGTATTGTATGAATGTATGAAGTCTTAAGTTTTTGTTATACTCTGAATGTGTAACCATGTATGCTATGTATGGAGCGGCAGTACCGGACGGATGTGCATAATTTAAAAATGAGGAAAGAAAAGAAAAAGTTTTTCACGCTTCCGCAAAATGTATGTTGCACATCTATTCGATACCGCTACATATGCGAGCCTTGTCTCGAGGCCCTCGGGTCTCGGGGCGGGGGTCGCGATCCGGTGATTCGCACAGGGTGGGTTTCGGGTCGTGACAGCGTGAACCGCTTGGACAGGACAGCCCTGTGTCCATGTGTGCACTGAATAAATATATATCTTATACTTTATTCCATTTTATAAATTAAATTTATTTAATTAAAATAAATGCTCCGAAATGGCCCGAAGCCCAAACAAGGCAAGTCTTATATGTTTTCTAACTATTTTGGACCTACTAAGACCAACGGTGAGGTCTGTGATGCGATACGAGGTCCCGAAAAATAAAAGACCCGTGGAACCCTTTAAATTTACCAAAACGCCACTGAGTCAAAACACAGTCAAGCGAACTCTAAATTAAGTAAACAAATAGTGAGATCTTATTATGTCCAATATTCCGGACTCAACTGTGGAGTCTAACTTACGAGGAGAGGCTTCGGGAAATGGGAAACCGTGAAAGTACGAAATGACAGTTTTGCCCTTTTAAGTACAAATATCCTAATGGAATTCCACGAAAGCCTAGACCGATTTTGTTCGACGTCTGGAACTCAGTAGTAGAGTCGGTTTAAGTAAAAGAGATACCAATCATAAAGAGACATAAAATTTGATGAATGGCATGAATTCCGATAATGATGTATTGTGACCTAATTGTGAATTTTAGGAACACTGAAGGGCGAAGAGAAGGTGGTCTAACCTTCTGCATTCTTGCTGTAGTTTTGCTGCACTACGAGTACGATTTCTTGGGTTGAGACCGACCCATCAGGTATGATATATTGTGCTAAGTAAGAAATAGAATTAAGCTTAGGAATAACTGCCATGTTGACTTGATGATTCACATGTTTGTTTTGTAACTTATATGCTTATGTGTTCCCTGTTACCTTTTTGAAAGTTGGTGATGAATGTGAATCATAACTATGTGTATATCGCATGTGTTAGCATAGTGGGTGGATTATGTTTTTTTTTTTTTTGAGAATTGTTGGGATTATGAAATATGTGACTTAAAACATGTGTTAAATGGACTATGCATGACATGTGACCTTGATGAAAGGACCTTCTGATTTGAATGTTATTGTGTAATACATCATTTAAAGCATACTTCATGTGTGGATATGATGCTTTATTGAGATTACATTATGGTATGGTGGAATCAAAGCATATTGGCATAGTATGATTCCTTGGACATGACATGACATGACATGATATTGTATTTGGTACCCGAACTAGCGGGAGCGATCCGCGAAGGGACATGATATTGCATTTGGTACCCGAACCAGCAGGAGCGATCCGCGAAGGGACATGATGTTGCATTTGGTACCCGAACCAGCGGGAGCGATTCGCGAAGGGACATGATGTTGTATTTGGTGCCCGAACCAGCGGGAGCGATCCGCGAAGGGACATGATATTGTGTTTGGTACTCGAACCAACGGGAGCGATCCGTGAAGGGACATTACATTACATTGCATTGCATTGCATTACATTACATTACATGAGTTGACATGGATAATTTGGAAAGCATGTGGATTATCGTTACTACATTGCATGGATAATATGGATGGCATGTGGATTATTATTGCTATTATGTGGCATGGACGATTTGGAAAGCATGTGGATTATTGTTATTACATTGCATGGATGATTTAGAATGCATGTAGAGATGAATGTACACTTGCACATGCCACGCCTTAGATTATGTTAATGAGTTGGATGACATGTAAATTATTGCTAGTACATTGTATACATGATGTTGAAAGCCATGTAGATATAACTGTACACTTGCACATGCCATGCCCTTAATTTTGTTTCTTGCATTAGCATTATATTGTACCAGCAGTTGAGCTGACCCATTCGTGGGACAAACATTTCAGATGACGCTCCCGGCACTTGAGACTTGAGGAAGTCTTATAGAGTGGAGGAGATATGAGCTTAGGAGGATATTTGGCCCATGAGGGCATATTTTGTGATGTAGGGGTTAAGCCCGAATGACATGTTGAATGTTTTATTTTGACTGTGCTTTATATGGATGTACATTGAAGGAAATGAATGTAAGTTTGAGTTGAATTCGTTAGATTGTCTTTTATTTCTTTATTATTTTATTTTCCTTTCGTCTCATTACTCGCACCTCAGGGTTCGTTAGAATTCGGGGCGTGACACCAAGACCTCAAGATGAGGTCAAGAGGGTTTCAAAAATACCACTGTGCGATTCCAGAACCTAAGTACAACCTCCTAATGTTGAGTTACAGGCTACGGGTTTGAAATCTAAAGCTTTAAACTTAGAGTTAATGTAACACCCCGATCCTGTATAATTAATAATTAAATATTAATTATTAATTAATACCGGCTCAGAGAATAATCAAGGGAATTAACCCTAATCTCTCGACGGTCAAGATAGACCGATAAAACAATTAAAACATATTCGAGAATAGGGTACAATACCCGAACCTAATTACCAATTAATTAGGTGAAATAGTGTCAATTTAACACTGACGGAATTCGAATTAATTAACCACAGAAATCCCGAATGACTAATAAATGACACGGAACCTCTGACACTGTAGATAACTGAAATATGAAACTCGTCGGAACAAACCGCATCGAAAAAGGAGTTACGGAATGAAAGTTATGAGGCAAACATCAGAAATTGAATTACTGCGCGGCCAAACTGTGGCCTTAACCAAAAATGGTGAAAAATGGCCAAATTGGTGGTCAAGGGGAATTGAACCCTTGACCTATGGTGAGAATGAATTCCATCCAAAAAATTTACCAGTTAGGCTACCCATTACTTTGTGCATATGTATGCAACTTATTTGTATATAACATTGAATTGCCCCAACTTGCCACCCAAATGGACCAATGGGGTTTCATGCAGCCATATATGATATATATAATATGTAATATATATATATATATATATAGGCAGACTAAATCTGATTGGACCACCCTTTCCTCCAATGGGAGGCCATGCAACAAATTGATGTATAAATATATGCATATGTGTCTATATGTATTATATACATATATGAGTGCTTGTGTCTCAGAATTGGAGAACAATTCTCTATGTGTGTGGGTGCTCGGGTAGAAGAGAATGGGTTGAGAGAGAGTCCATGTGAGGCCATGATGTGTGTTGACCATTGTGTGTCTTCATGCGATACACAAAGGAGGAGAGTTGTGCACAATGTGGCTAGACTGAGGGGCACAACTGCACTGGAACAGCATGCATGAAACCACAACCGAACCTAAGAGGGTCTGATTTTTGAAGGTAAAAATCCAAAAATTTGTAATTTTCTGTTAAGAAATTCTGTTGCTATTTTCAGTCAATATAAACTACATATTTGAGTTACTGTGAGCTTGGGATGGTTATAGAATTAACTTGGGAGGGTCGAATAGGGTAGGAAACACCAAACCGAGCCCAGGCAGCCATTGATGACCTCGAATGTGCAGGTCTGAAACAACCCTCACCAAGTTGAATTCTATTAGTCTAAACCTGATCTATAGGTCACAAGGATCCTAAATACCTGGGTGCTCGACCCAAACTCACACGGGAAGGCCCTCGAACATGGAGTTGCAGGTTTCGGCCATGAAACCCAACTCCCAAATCAGACTTCTAAATCATGTTTTTGGAATGGGATATTGACCCCCATGGAGATACGGTCACAAAGAAACAAAAACCATGGAAAATGGTGGAGAAAGGAGGATTTACCAGCCAAATTATCGTTTCGGCTATTCCTCCATGGATCAAGCATTTGAGCTTGATTCGAGGCACCAAACCGATGCCAAAATGATGGCATGACACCCAGGGACTGGTTGGAACCGAAAGCAGTTGAAAACAGCCTTCGAAAACCCACGAAATTGGAAAAACTTGGTGACTGCAACTAGGGCAACAATGCCCTGCACGATGGGGAAGACAGAGTCGACTCGGTCGACTCGCGTGTCGACTCGGACACGTGTCTGTCCACGAGCGTGCCACCGAATTATTGAAACTGCGCCGTTTTGGGTTAACTGTTTTAAAATTAAAATCGAATTACGGCTGTTTGGCTACGGCAATAATAAATTAAAATTTGGTTTGGGACATGACCTAAATACGGTTAAGGGCAAATTAGGGTTACCAGGGATATCTTATCCCGATTTTCTGAAGGAACTGAACCGGTTGGTTCTTGATGGTTTTGGACCGGTTCAACTGATGAACCCTTGAACCCTACGGTTTGAACCCCTAAATCATGTAATTACATTTTGGACCCCAAATAATTCCCAAAATTACGGATTTACCCCTACTGTTTGACAGAATTGCATAGTGGCCCAGACTTTTGAAAATTTAAACATTTAAGCCCTGAATAAATTAATTAAATAATAAAATAATTATTTAATTATTTTATTAAATAGGTAAAATTATAATTTTACACCTAGACATTAAAATATGTCAAACGGAGTCCAAATTAAGTAAATAAATGGTGTATTTTCACTATTTCAAGCATTCTGGACTCAATGGTACAGTCCGATTTTGGAAATACAGTCCCGAAAAATACAGACCCGTAAGTGATAAATGACCGAACTGCCTCTGATGGTACCCAGACCCAAATAAAAATATCAGATAGCCTATTTTGACTATCTCGGGCATTCTGGACTCAACGGTGAGGTCCGTTTAATGAACTGAGGTCCCGAAAAAAATACAAACACGTAGGTGTAAATGACTGAATTGCCCTTAATAATACCCAGGGCCGATTAAACATAACAGACAGTCCAATTTCACTATGTTGGACGCTATGGACCCAATGGTGAGGTCCATTTTATGAACTGACGCGTCGAAAAATACGACACATGAAATTACCAAATTACCCCTGATACCGTACGAGACCTAAACAAAGTCCGATTGGGACGAAACTGATACCGGTAGGAGCCCAGACACTGGTGAGACTGTATACTTGATTAGATGACGAATCGGGGTCAGAATTACACAAAACGTAAAATGACCAAAATACCCCTGAGCATTGTAAGTGCAAAGTAGAGGTCGAATAAAGGTCAAACTGATCTGATAAATTATCATAGGGATAATTATGAACACTGAAGGGCTAAATAAGACTCTGAGACAGTCAACGCGTAAAATGAGAAATGATCGATGTGTCCCGACGATCTAAAGCAGATATCAAATGAAGTCCAAGGGACTTACAAATTTATATATGAGATATATGGGACGTTCTGAGGACCATGATAGGGTCCGGGGCAAAAATGACAAAATTACCATTTTGCCCCTAGGACTAAATAAGTACCCAACTGATACCGATTAAAGTCTAAAAGACTTAAAACTTCATATATACGATATATGGGATATTCTGAGGACCATAACAGGGTCCGGGATAAGAATGGCAAAATTACCATTTTGCCCCTATGGTTAAGATGAGAACCTAACTGATACCGATTGGAGTCCAAAGGACGTAAAACTTTGTACTTAAGATATAAAGACTATTCCGAAGACCACGACAGGGTCCGGGACAAGAATGATAAAATTACCATTTTGCCCCTAAGGTTGAATGAGTGCCTGACTGATAACAATTGAAGTCTAAATGATTTAGGATATAATCCTAATAACTGCTAAGCCTAATTAAAGAATGAAATAGCCTCGGGTGAGACCCAATGGAAGGGCGATAGGCTATTAGGCTATCTTAGGTAATCTGATAGATACCTAAGATGACGAATGAGACCTGAATGGATGAGTTCTGATCTGTCTGTGATTGATGATTATTATTCAGGATATACATGGAGATGCCTGACGTACCTGGAGGTTATCGGATTATTTATGCAAGGAAATAAGCGTAAAGTTTGTGAGTAACTTCTGACACTGTTTTGATACTGTCCCTTGATTTACTGATCTGATTTGAATGCAATTATTTAAGTGCAATTATTTAAATGCATGCCTTTCCGTACTATATCACTTATGACATGGTTTTAGTCTTTTTAAATAATTGACTATATTCCTGATCCCTGTGCTAGCATTCCGTACTGTTTTGCCCGTTTTAAACTGTTGAGATAAAATGGATATATTGAACCATTATTTTCGAAACGATTAAATAAACCATGTGATATAGGCAAAGAACAACATTTTGTTGTATCGTACCGCTTTGTATAGTATACTGTCTGAATGCTATATTGTTTAAATGTATGTACTTAATGTACGCCTTTTGTACCACATTCCACGTGATGTGCTTGTGTCCTTTGAATTAGGAATTCCGTTCAGTTCGGTTATGTGCTGTCCGTTAATGATATGTCTGCCTCGATTGATATGTTCCGTCCGGTTCTGACATGTTCCGTCCGTTAATGATGTTAAGTCCGCCTTGATTGATATATATGGTCCAATTCCGTTATGATCTGTCCGTTGATGATATGTCTTTGCTTTGACTAATGTTTTGTTCTGTTCGATTCTGTTATGTTCTGTTCATTGATAATGTGTCTGCCTTGATTGATATATGGTCCAGTTCCGTTGTGTATTGTCCATTGATGATACGTCTGTCTTGATTGAAATATTGTTCAGTCCAGTTATGATTAGTTCCGACAGTGATGTGTCCCTGACTTGATTGTTATATTGTTTCTACCCAGTTCCGTTATGTTGTGTCCTGTTCATGATTTGCCTGTGTCTTGATTAGTGTATTGTTTTCGTTTAGTTCCGTTATAATTTTATCCGTTCGCAATATGCCTTTGCTTGACTGATGTATTGTTTCCGTTCGATTCCGTTATATTCCGTCCGTTGATGATATGTCTGGCCTGATTGATAGATGGTCTAGTTCCGTTATGTTTCCATCCTGTTATTAATATGCCCCGTCTTGACTGACTTATTGTTTCCACTCAGTCCCGATTGTGATTCGTTCCGTTAATGAAGAGTCTGTGTCTTGACCGATTGGTTATGTCATGTTCCGATCCGTTTGTATTGTTTGCTCGATTCTGTTTTATTGTACTGACTGCTTATGAAATGGACTTATAAAAATAGTTATTTTTGAAATAACTAAATTATCCATGTGCCATGGAAGCACAAAACTGGTTTTGAAACCCATGATAGGGAATCTGTGTTACTCACTGGGCTTATTTAAGCTCACCCCATTATTCTGACATTTTTCAGGAATTACCTCCATTGGATTAGAAGGTACTATGACATGACGTGAATAGGCCAAGTGGCATTGCAAGTAAGGATCTGACGGCACTGAATTGTAGAGACTGGTTTATTGTAGATCGAACCTGGTTATTCCGGTGAGTGGTATGTTATGACTGACTTGACTGATATATACTAGATAGACATGGCTCATGGGACTAATGGTACTCTAGAGATATTAGATCTGCTTTGTTGTTATATGCTTGATTTTAGATATGCTCTGAGATTAGAATTGTTGACTGACTGAATTTAGTCTTGCTCTGTGATATATATTCTTATGATGGATAAGTGAGTTGCATTCCCGTGACACAAAGAAAAAGTTTTAAATTCCGCTGCATCTGACCCTACAGTTGGAGTGCAATTCATCAGAAAGTTCAGAATTTGCCTTTGGTTGGTCGCGTCGCGACCAACTAGGCAGTCACGTCCTCGACATCCGCGTAGGGTGGGGTTCGGGATGTGACAGTTAAAACGATATTCATGAATGGAAACTAAAACTACACGGAATATGGATTTCAAAGAAACAAACCCCAAGAGTTTTAGCTTAGAAATGAGCATTTACGGTGGGATTATTGTTCTAGGTTATCAAAGCTTAAAACCGAAATAAAGAGTTTATTTTAAACTCCCAAATGAATGCCAAGTTGGTCGTTTGTCCCATAGGAATGTTTTGGAATCAAAACAGTGAGAAATAGCTGAGTAGGAAGGCACGAAAATGGAAGAAATGGAATCAGGATTAGGGTTTTCAGAGGGGGTCGACGTGGGAAAGAAGAAGACGGGTAAACTCGGTCTTAAATTAAGGCTGAGTCAACTCGGATACGTGGCAACCTTTGGGCTTGCCACCGAATAAGTAGAACGACGGCGTTTTAACATGGTTTTAAATTATGCAATTACACCCCTAGAAAATAATTAAATAATAAATTTAATTATTTATTAAATAAAGCAAAATTACTATTTTGCCCCTAGGTCAAATATGAAGCAAATGAAGTCCAAATTAAACATATGAATAGTGTATCCTTACTATTTTGGATATTCTGAGACTAATGGTAGGGTCCGTTTTACGAGATGGAGCCCGAAAAATAAAGACACGTAAAGGGGTAAATGACCAAAAGGGCCTTGTCCAAAATTAACAAGTTATTAGTGTATTCTTACTATCTCGGACCTTCTGAGTCCAATGGAGAGGTTCACGATACGAGATGGGGTCCCGAAAAATAAAGACACGTAAAGGGGTAAAATGACCAAATTACCCCTAGTACCTCAAAAGCCAAATTAAAACCAGAGAAGGTCTAAATTGGCTTTCTTCAACCTCTCGGACTCAATAATGGAGTCCAAATTACGAAACGAAGTACGGAAAAACATGACACGTAAATAGGTAAAATGACCATTTTGTCCTTCTACATACAAAAGTTTGAATTAAATTCTGGGAAAGCCTAAACCGAATTTCTTCGACGCTCCGGACTCAATGGTTGAGTCTATTTGACCAAAAGAGATGTCAGAAATAAAGAGACATAAAATTTGTTGAATAGCATCTGTCAGATGACTATAAATTAAAGTAATGCCAAAGCACTAATTTGAGGCATATACAAGGAAATGAATTAAGAAAAGACACGACACGTAAATATGTGAAGTAAATAAATTTAAATTAAAGTTTATGGAGCTACCAGAAGAGTATAAATTGAAATAAATTCAATTCCTAACACATTAATTGTGACATAGGTTAAGAGTACGAGTTAAATTAAGTACATATGAAATTATGAAATCGTTTTAGGATCTAATACGATTTAAGCATAAGTTAAGGAATATCGAGATGATATTACAATGAATGCGAAGTTGATGAAATGTTTATGAATTGTTCTTAGGAACTACAGGGAAAGTGGGAAAGCGCATTATTAGCACTAACCCTAAAGGACCAAGGTGAGTAACCCTGTATTTGAAGTGGAGATTTAACTCCATGGATTTGAAAAGGTTTTAAATGCAAAGATATGAAATGTTTGAAATTCCAAATTTAGTATTTACATGATTCAGTTTTAAATTGTTCTGTTTTATAAACTCTATTATGACATGCTTAGTGAATGGATTCTACCATAGTTTTCTTCAAACATATTCCAGCATGTCTAAAGTTTTAAATGCCAAATTATATAAAGTGTTCTGATTTTGTTATATCAAATGTTTAAAGGATTTGTTATGAAATTATGTATATGATGTTTTAAATGTTCATGAGAAGCGCCTATTTGAAGAAATCATGTATTAAATGTAAAGAAAAATTGTGCCTAAGCACGATGGGTTTTTGGTTGGGTTGTACGGAACTCAGCCGACTTTTCAAATAACCGATTCTTGGGTTGTACGGAACTCAATTAATCTGTAAAAATATGATGGGATTTTGGGTTGCACGAAACTCAATTTACTGTCAAAATGCTAGGTAGCAGGACCTAATCCCCCAGGCATGAGATACCTCGAGGAACCCTATCTGTTCTGTTATGAAATGAGTCTTACCTACCTTTTAGGGACCAGGATGACGATCCTGATCGGTTTAGTTAGGTTATCTCCATTTATACGTAATATGGGAGTCTGGTTCGAAATGGATTCCACTAATGAAAGAGATAAGATGACAAATGAGTTTGAAAATGGAAGCAGGTTTTACCCTCATTTTCAATATGCATATGTTTTGAGTTTTATATACTCTATTTAAGAAATACATGTTATGTTATATGTTTTGAAGTTTATATGAAGAAGTATATGTTAGTTTGAATACTTTTAAATGTTTCAAAGCTATCTGTTTTATGAAATGCATATGTTTTGAGTTATATACTCTATTTGACGAAGTACGAGTTTAGCTTGAATACTTTAAATGTTTCGAAGCTATCTGTTTTAAGAAATGCATATGTTTTATGTTCAAGTATACGAGCAATTGGCAGTGAATGTTTTACAAACTCTTATGTACTAAAAACCACTGCAAATTGAAACCCCATGACGAATACTGGAATTGCTCACAAGCTTAGATTAGATTACCCGGACTTTATTCGGATCCCCCTTTCAGGTGATTGACAATAGGGCTGATTTGAAGACGATGAGGATGAGCCTAGCTGTTTTTGGAAGGGATATCGAAGTAGTTCTTTTGTTAAGTATCATGAACTTAAGATGTAACCTTTGTTTTAGTAAGGTAGTGAACTGTCATGTATTAAGCCCAAGGGGCAGCTAAACATGTATCCATTATAAAAGCCTTTAAGTTTTTAGTTATGCTCTGAATGTATGATTATGATCATGTGTACCATTGTAAATAACGGCAGTAGTCGGACTGGATGTGCAAATTTTAAAATGAGAAAAGAAAAGAAAAGGTTTTTCACGCTTCTGCAACCACATGAGGCACATCTATTCGATACCGTCGCTGCCTATGCGAGCCTTGTCTCGAGGCCTTCGGGTCTTAGGGGTGGCGGTCACGATCCGAGATCCTGCACAGGGTGGGTTTCGGGCCGTGACATATATTCCCTGTCTTGTCCTTCATGTCTATTGCTCCAAAAAAAGAAACTTTGTTAATTGTATAGGGACTTGTCCATCTTGATTTTAACTTTCCCGGGAAGAGTTTGAGTCATGAATTGAAGAGTAAAACCTACTATCCTGGAGCAAACTCACGCCTAAGAATCTGTTTGTCTTGCCACTTTTTCATCCGTTCTTTGTAGATCTTTGCATTTTCATAAGCATCACCCAAGAATGCATAGCGAAGGTGTTCAGGTAATTACTTCAACTCTGGAGTTGTAGTTTGCTACACCTTTTCTTTAGAAATTATAGAATCCATCTTTGCTACCATCAGTTCTAGCCTCCCCACTTCATTGCTAAGTGATGGAACCTACTACAAGGATCGTTCTACGTGATCGGCTGGCACATTTTCTTGAAAGGCTTCATCTACACATTGCTCAATGACATCTACCCGAAAGAAAGTGCTTGGATCTTCTAGAAATCTCATGGCTTAGTAGATGTTGAACACAACCTCTTCCTTGTTTACTCTAAATGTTAATTCACCCTTTTGAACATTAATTAAAGCCCTTCCCATAAGGCAAGAATGGTCGGCTAAGAATTAGTGGGACTTCTTGGTCTTCCTCCATATCTAACACCACAAAATCAGCAGGAAAAATAAATTTATCCACCTTCACCAATATGTCTTCTATGATTCCACATGGATATTTGATGGATCGGTCTGCTAGTTACAAAGAAATGGTTGTTCGTTTCAACTCTCTACCCCTTTGGGTGCAAACTTTCAGACGTCAGTAAGAGCTTTCTCTTCTTCCGTTGGTCAGCCGATCACTAGGGGTGAGCTTGGGGAGCGATTATAACTTCATCATGATCAGATCACTCTTGGCATAGATCACAAGCTAGAGCAGCATTATCTTCAGGTCCGCTCATATTACTTTATCCCGATGATGCAGGAGATTACATATATTCAAGGAGCTCTTCAGGGACTGATAGAGACTGTAGTTCATGTCTTTCCTCCTCCACCTCTGCCTGTAAATGATCAGTGATACTGTAGCTAGTTACATGAGTAATGAGTGAGACTGTAGTGACATTTCTATCTGTATTTTTATTACACATCAGCTACATCTATTTTTTGTTTATGACAATACTTCTCTTTACCTTTATTGCATATTTTTGTTTGAGATCGATGATAAACCAAATTTTTTTTTATATTTACTATCTCTATTATCTTTACTGTTTGTACTCTGTTATCTCTCTATACATGTCTGTTTGTTGATATCTTACTTCCTATTTGATTTTTCTTTCTGATTACCTCTCTTGTTATCATGACAAAAAGGGGGAGATTTTGTGAGATTTGGTGTTAGATGAGTTGTATAAAGGGCGAGACAAGATACTTTGAGCATATACTAAAGGGAAGTAATTTACTTTTTTTTTTTTTTGGCATATGTATGAGATAGCTTAGAGTCACTTTATATTGCTCATATCTTATTCTAATTGTATATGTAGAGACTTGAAAAAAAAAATGAATGAATAGAGAGGGTTTTGTGACGATAATAATTAGAGATAGCCCTGAATATAAACAAGCCATTAACAGGGACCCAATAGTGGTAGAATAAATCCCTGGCTTTATTGGCGAGTTGTGATTTAATATTGTAAGAAATGAAAGAACTAAAATTTTAAAATAATGTGACAATAAATAAAAATGAAGTAAAATGATTAAATAAAATAATATATATATATATATATATGTCTCAAGTGAGACAAGAATCAATTAAAGAAGCAAGAAAAGAATAGAAATAAAATAAAAGAGGTAGAAATGGCAGCCATTTGTGGTGTGTGTGTAATCTTACGTAATATTATAAAATATATATGTATATTTGCCATAAAGTGAGGCGGTGGAGAAATGTGTGGCCAAAGAAAATAAAAATAAAAAATAAAAATAAAAGAGATAAGAATTGGGAGGAGAAACCGAGAGATAGAGATAGAAACAAAAGGGGCGGTGCAGGTCGCAGTGAGAACAGGGAGAAAATGAGAGAAAAATAGAAAGGGGGAGAGAAAAATAGAGAGGGAGAGAAAGTCGGGTAGAAGGGGGGCAAGACGCAGGAACCGAGAGAGAGAAAGAAATGGGGAGGAAGATCAAAGGAGAGTGAGGCAGAGGCGACGAAGCAAGGGTGAGCCGCAGAACTGAAGGAGGGCTGAGATCTTTGCGGCTAGAAGGGGCGATCATGTGCTGCCATAGGAAATTATATATATATATATATGTGCGTGTATTGTATTGCAGGGAAGATTTGGATTTGGTTGTGAGAAGTTGGATGGAATCGATTTGGGTATCATGAAATTGGCAAAGATGGCAGTAGCGGTGCGACAGATCAATATGAATATGGGTGTGTGTGACGGTGCTGGATATTATTGGTGCAGCAGTGGAGGAGATCGATGCATATATATATATATATATATATATATTTATGGCAGTTCGGGAAGAAGGTGGAGGAGTAATGGCGGTGTTGGTTGGATTTCAGAACTGAGTTGGTCCGTCAGGTTGTGATTGGGTCGGTTTGATTTTGTTGATCCGACTGCGCCTATATTTGGAGGTGAAGTTGGGAATTGGGATTCAAATGTGAGTTTTAAGGGATGGAAGTGTAGTGGTTGATTTAATTGTTGAATGGGTTTGTTGCTGCAGTAATTGTAAAGGGAGTTAATGATGGTGCTACAACAGGGGATTTTGCTAGGTCAGGGGCCTTGAGTTGGAGGAGTTCAAAATTGAGTAGAGGCACTTGCGGCAAGGAGGAAGGCCATCACTGGTGTAGGAAATGAGTTTGATGCGTGCTCCTTCAGCTGTCCTGGCACCAACCGAGTGTCAAGTGATTCAGGTTTTAGCTTGGCTTTTCAGAAGAATTGAGCGTGCTAGTAGATGTTTGGGTCTGGAGATGATGTTTTGTTATATAGCTTGATTTGTTTGTGGTTTGAATTAAGGGAGAGGGGAATTGCAGCAGAGTAATCTATGTTACATATGGGTGTGTCTGTGTGTATAGTGATACATAGAGGGAGACGGAAGCAACAGATAGGTTTCGTGAGACTAATTGAAGAATCAGACCCATATAGGCAGTATATTAGCGTGGTTGGAGTACCAACAGTGCCATAGCTATTTTCCATAGCCTATCATCAATATAGATAGAATTATTAAGTTTTGAACAAGATGAGTTCTGAAATAGAGTACTGGTAGAATGGACAATTGGTGAAGCTTCTGGTTGGGTCCAAAGATGTTGAGCCATTGCTGCACCTTATGTTCTTGGAAGTCAAGGTGTGTAGAGTGGACAGCTTTGAAGTTGAAAGGGAGCTGCTCTAGAGCTGAGATATAGATGCTTGGATAATGCTCATGGGTCTTCATCTTGCTGTAATGGTGATAAAGAAGTTGGCTCACAATTAGCAACGGAGAGAGAGCTGCCAGTATTTTATAGAGATGATAGAGATGGGGTTTCTTCCACGAAAGGTCACATTTGAGATACTGTATTGAGGATTGATACAGTCTGATGTGTTGAGAATTTGGAGAAGATTAAAGGAGCAACTTGAGGAAGGGAAAGTTCTTCAATATCTGATGGATGGGATTTGTTTGGTTTGAGTTATATTGAGGGCCCACTGCAATAGAGAGAAACCTTTGATCAAAGAGGTTGATTCAACAGAAGCTTGGGGGACATCTTTGTTGACTTGACTACTTAATGGATATAGCTTCTTGGGGTTAAGATAACTCGATCAGGTATGGTACTTTGCTAAGTAAGGAATAGGATTAAATTAGGATTGATGTGCATATTGATTGAATGATTCTGATGCTTCTCTGATGATAGAAGATCACATAGGAGTTATTGCTTTGAGACACTTTGAGTTGATTGTTTATATGCTTCCGTGTTCTTTAAGATTATTTGGGAGTTATGATTTACTTCTTGAGTTGTCATCATATGTGATTTATGTTTTAGAAGGATTGTTGATATTGTGACATGTGGATTTGCTGTTGAGATTGATCGAGTATGACACGTAGATTTGTGGATGGAAACCTTATGATTTAAATGCTATTTGTTGATCTTAATTGTGATGCATTATTTAAAGCATGTTGCATATGCTTATGAAAGTGATGTTTCATTTGAACTGTACTATTGCATGATGAAATCATGGCATATTGGCATAGTGTGATTCCTTGAAAGCCTAGTATGGGTCAGCATGAGGTGCTGTGCATTATGAGGGCATAGGTCCTGTGGTGAAAAACCCAAATTCTGGCCAACATCAGTACCCACGGGCTGACGGGGGCGGACCGTGAAGTGGGACATGGGTGACATAGAGTTGCATGTGTGCGTCACGCATATTGACATCGCATTGTAGAAATTCATGAATGTGAGATTGATTTTGTATGGATGCATTATATAAATTGCCTATCACATCATATGAATGATTAGGGAGGCATGTAGATATACATGTACACTTGCACATGCCACGTCTTAATTTTGTTCCTTGGATTAGTATTGTACCATACCAGCATGTTGGCGCTGACCCATTCGTGGGCACAGGTTTCAGATAAAGCTCTTGGTACGCGGGACTTGATGAAGTCTTGGAGAAAGGAGAGGAAATAAATTTGGAAGAATATTTGGGCCCTTGGGGCGTATTTTGATATTATAAAAGATTGGTGTGTTTCTGAAAAGAATGGAAATGGCATTATATATTGTAATAAATATGGAATTTGTGATCTTTTAGTTTAAGTGTAGGAGTAGACGTGATGGATTGTATAATTAGGCAGTGTTTATTTAACTTTGATAAGATTGTGGCCATCGAGTGAGGATGGATTGTGATGTGTTTGTATTTATATGATGTATTGTGATCATCAGGGGAAAAAGGCTCAAAAAATAAAGGAGGTTCTGCCGAAATTTTTTTAAAACAGGAATGTATGTAGGCTTGTATCTAAATTAGTTAAATTGTTATTTATTTACTTTATCTATTTATTTCCTTTCTTTTGTTTCGTTCAGTCGCGTCTCGGGGCTCGGTCGGGAATTCGGGGCACGACAGTATATGACTTCCATGTTTATTATACTTTGTTTTATATTGATACTCATCTATCGTGTGATGTCATTAGTTTTATTTGATATATCTCTTTTGATGAGATCTCATGTGGTATAGTTGAAGGTGTTATACAGGAAACAGGTTGGCTACTTGTTAAGCAGTATTAGGTGATATCTATAATATAGAATACTGAGTCAAAATGTATAATTTCAAAATGGCCCTAAGGCCTATAGTTCACAAATTACCCAATTCTAAATACAAGAAATTGGGCTTATGCCCATCCATTTAAAAACATGCCCCAAGGGCCAAATCTTCAACAAAATCCATTTCTTCCCATCCTTCAAGACTTAAACAAGTCTCAAGTGCCCTGGGCCCCATCTGAAAAGTGATATACCTTGTGATAGTGTGTTTGCTAGTATTGGTAAATCCTTTTGAAAGAGAAGCCTACTCAACTCTGTGAAAACCGCCTTGCAAAAGGTGAGTCAAGTGCAAATTCAATTTATAAATTTTTGCTTTTAAGTTGAGAGGAATTTTTGATTGGAAATGGCAAACAATTCCTAGGTTGGTTGACTTTGGTTGTTTGCTCTTATTGATTTAAAAATTATTAAACACCATAGAAAGTCAATCTTGAGACAAAGGGCATTTCATGGTTAAAATTAATGCATATGTCTGGCTACCATAATTGAGTGAATAGAGAGTGAGCTTGTATGTATTTTAGTATTTTCCGTCTTTTGAAAGTATTGATGTTATTTAGAACACATTTACATCTCTCAAATTCACTTAAAATGTTCTTCAATTAAGATTTCAACTAAAAAACATTGGGATTAATTTAGCTTTGAAGACCATTGAATTTATCTTAGAGTTTGTAGCTAAAGATAATGTTTTTCTTGAAAAACTATAGTTTTCCCCTATTTTGTAGGTGAAAAGTGTACAAGACTTTTGAACAGAGTAGGACACTCTATTTTCTAAAAGAAGAGTAGCTTCTGGTGCTCGTACGAATGAAACTCGTTCGAACGAAGGGCCACTTATTCGTTCGAATGAACAACTACTTAGTTCAAAACATACGAGAAATTGCCAATTGTTCCTATTCCATTGGCTTTCTTTCATTTTCTCTCAAATTCTCATATTTCCTTATGTTATATTGACCCTTGGTTACGTCATTATCAATTTCCATCCCGGTTAGTGTGTTTCACTCGTTGAGGGCATTGTTTTCACTAATTAATTTTAAATTTTTTCCTTTCATTGGTTCGGTAATGTCCTTGAGTCCATTTTTCATTTTCCTTTGATTTATTTGATTTTTCATTTAGACTTAGATTAGTAGGGACTGTTGTTTAGTACACTTGACGTACTACCATCTTAGGGTCATCCGACATTCTATCTTTTGATATATACTACATGGTCATGGCGACCAAGACAATTCCCATTGATCATCGACATTTTCCTTATGCCATCTACCTAGGAGTGGCACCTAGGGTCTTACTCCATTTTTTGACCCAGGTGTTGGTAGGAAAAATACAACGGAAATGATTTTCAAAATTTTACTTTGATCGATTACTACATAAATCACATAATCTTGATAGAGGAGGGCTAGAGATAACTTGTTATTGAAGTAGGACGCAACCGTTCTCTTCCTTTAGGTTTTCTCCACTTTTTCCTTAGGCAAACTGTATCGCAGGAGAGTAGGCTGCCACTTATCTTGTCTAGCACAAAAATTTATGACAAACGGCTCCTTACATATCATATTTACAGCGCTTAACCTAATTAGGGCAAGAAAAGGGATATTGTGGGTCCCACTAAGTTAGCTTCCAATTAAAAAATTAAATCTTAATTACCTCATAAGTAATTGAAATTGACTAATTAATTTCAATAAACTCTACTATATAATTGAAATTGCACTCTAACTTAGCGAAACCTAATTCAATAATTGTTAATCACTTGCAATTGGTTATCATTTCAATAAATAATTTATTGAAAAGATCTGGATCCGAATTTCAATGATTAGCACAAAGGTGATATCCATCTCTCTAATATATAAAGTGTAGATTCTATCTTGAGAATGTGTGTTTCCACAGTCTAAATAACGACTTCCCAAGATATCGAGGTGTTGATCTAAATGACCTCATTCATTGGTAACTCAAAGTCATCATTATTCAGAAGTTGAGTTCACTATCCTCTCAGGATTAAGAGCTTACTGTGACTAGTGAATAATAAACTTATTAAAGGTGATAGTTTCAAATGATGCGTTTCTTATAGTGATCTAGTTTAGTGTATTCCCAATACACCAATACAATAACCTAGAGTCCACTACTCTGATAGTTGAGATACACTACCTTATCACATAAAGGTTAACTGTATTACAGCTTTACAAATAAGATGTCCAGTCCTACCAATAGCCACAAACAATTCTAGAATTGCCTATATAAGCAGTTCATATCTCTTATGTATAAATCTCATTTACACACATGAACCACTCCTAATGACAATTCAGGGACTAATCATCTCATGATATAAAGAAACATCCAAACATATGGTAATATAAAACTCAATAATAAATCAAATCTATTAAATAATAATAAATATCTTCGATCTGAGGGCACACATCCTAACAAACTCTCACTTGCACTCACATCCATTTCCTATAACATCTCACACCCATCCTTTACATATGAAGCTCGAAACTACTTTTAGAAGGTAGAACCTTAGTGAAAGGATCTGTAAAATTGTTCGCAGATGTAACCTTGGTGAGGATTATGTCTCCGTGCTAAATGATCTCTCTGATGATGTGATACTTGCGCTCTAGATGCTTTCCAACCTTTTGGTTTCTTGGCTCCTTGGATTAAGCTACAACTCCACTATTGTCACAATAAAGGATCATAGGTAACTGAGACTATGGTACCACTCCTAATTCTGAAAGGAACTTCTTGAGCCAAACTACTTCCTTAATTGCTTCAGAGGCAGCTACATATTCCACTTTAGTGGTTGAGTCAGCATTACACTATTGCTTGACACTTTTCTAACTGATATCTCTACCACCAAGAGTAAACACATAACCTGAGGTTGACTTTCTAGACTCCTGATTTGACATAAAGTCAGAGTCTGTGTAGGCAACTAGAACTAGATCACCACCCCCTTATCTTAACATATAATCTCTAGTCCTTCTTAAGTACTTGAGTATATGTTTCACGGCAGTCCAATGATTTGGTCCTAGTTTAGATGATATTTGCTAACCATGCCAACTACAAAACAAATATTTGGTCTAGTGCAAAGCAGAACATACATAAGGCTTCCTACAGCTAAAGCATAAGGAATCACCTTGATTCATTCCTCATCCTCAAGTGTCTTAGGACACTAATTCTTGGACAAAGGTGCTCCATGCCTAAAAGGCAATAAGCCTTTCTTGGAGTTATGCATTGCAAACTTGACAATAATTTTTTTTTATATATGCAGCTTCACATAAGCTTAACATCATGTTCTTCCCATTTCAAAAAATTTTAATCCCACGAATGTAACCGGCTTCTCCGAAGTCCTTCATATCAACCTGATTCGCTAGCCAAACCTTTATCGTCGACAACACCCCTACATCATTCCCAATGAGTAGTATATCATCCACATATAGAACTAGGAACACCACCATGCTTCCTTCACTCTTCTAATACACACAAGGTTCATCCGGGTTTTGATCAAAGCCAAATGACTTGATTGCCTAATCAAATCAGATATTCTAACTTTGGGAAGCTTGCTTAAGTCCATAAATGGACTTATGCAGCTTCCATACCATATGCTCTTGGCCCTTAGCTATGAAACCATCTAGTTGCATTATATAGATGTCTTCATCAAGATAGCCATTAAAGAATGTTGTCTTGACATCCATTTGCCAAATCTCATAATCAAAATGCGCTGCAATAGATAAGAGAATCCGAATAAACTTAAGTATAGCAACTGGTGAAAAAGTTTCCTTATAATCGATACCCTCTTTTTGAGTAAACCCTTTCACGACCAGTCTAGTTTTAAAAGTCTCAATTGATCCATCAAGGTCCTCTCTTTCTCTTGTAAATCAACTTACAGCCAATTGGTTTACTATTGGCAGGTGGTTCCACAAGTTCCCAGACCTGATTAGAATACATAGATTCCATCTCAACTTTCATAATGTTTTGCCAAAGTCCCGAATCTTTATGAGAGATTGCCTCATCGTAGCTACTGAGATCTAAAACATGTTCATCTAAGACAGACTCTCCTAAGAACATGTACCTATCAGGTGGCATGACAGTCTTCCCACTACGACGTGGCTTCGGTGTAATAGAAGATGTTGGAATAGAGGCATTTAGTCCATGATTATCATTTTTCTGAGGAATAGAAAAAGCATTTGATGTTTCTTCTAAGGTGATCTTACTATTGGACTTCTAACAGATAATATAATCATCCTCTAGAAAGATAACATCCATGCTAATGAATACCTTCTGCTCACTAGGATTATAAAAGAGTCAGCCGTTTTGTCCCATTAGGATAGCCAATGAAATAGCTCAATTCTGATCTTGGTTCCTACTTGGTAGTCTTTCTTTTTAGCACATAGGTTGAAAATCCCCAGATCCGGTAGTGGTTTAGACTTAACTTGCGCCCAGTCTAAAGATCTACTAGAGTCATGGGAGCAGACTCAATTGGAATTGAGTTTAGAATATATGTCGCTGTCTCCAACGCATACCCCTAAAAGACTATAGGCAAATCAGAATAACTCATCATTGACCTTACCATATCTAAAAGTGTCATGATTCTCCTCTCTGCTACACCATTCTGCTAACATATGCCAGGTGCAGATAACTGGGATAAAATCCCATTATCCAACAAATGCTAACTGAAGTCGCTAGAGAGATATTCCCTACCTCGATCAAATCGAAGTGATTTTATGCTCTTATCTAATTGCTTTTCCACTTCTGCCCGAAACTCTTTGAAGTTTTCAAAGGCTTTTGACTTGTGGTGCAATAGATGGACATAACCATATCTAGAGTAATCATCAATAAAAGTGATGAAATACTCATAGTCCCCTCTAGCCCTAATATTTAAGCGTACACACACATCAATATGGATTAACTCTAATACTTCTTTGGCCCTATTTCTTTTTGAAGCAAAGGGTCTTCTGGTAATCTTTCCCTTTAAACAAGATATATAGACTGGCAGTGGTTCAACAACCAAGGAAGATAAATAACCCTCCTTTATCAGTCTATTAATCCTATCCAGATTAATATGACCTAACCTTAAGTGCCAAAAATAATTTGAAATAGTAGAAGAAACGTTTCTGTTCAGTGATAAAGTTTGTGATGGTTCATTCTTTTCGGTGTTATGTATCTTATACATCTTAGGAGTAATCAAATAAATACCATTAACTGTTGTGCTAGAGCATATAAAAAAACCACTATGTTTAATAACAACATTTGACTTAAAATAAACTGAATAACCTTGTTTTATTAAACTTGAAATTGATAATAAGTTCCTTCTAATGCCAGGCACATATAAGCAATCATAAAGTACTAGTGTCTTATTTGAAGAAAAACATAAACTAACTACTCCTACTGATCGCAACAACTTTTATTTCCATTTTCAAGTGCAAGATAATCTCTCCATCACTTAACCACCTGGTCTCTCGAAACCCCTATAACGAATTACAGATGTGATTAGTTGCAACGGAGTCTACACACCAGGAATTTGAAGTACCTACTATATATCTTACTTCAATAACAACTGATTTGATTATACCTGTGTTCTTTTTCTTGGCTAGATAATTTGGATAGTTTCTCTTCCATTGCCCAATGACCCCATAGTGGAAACACTTTCCTTTGGGCTTAGTGGTTACCCCTTTCTTCCCTTTTCCTGTTGAGTTCGTAACCACAGCAGGAAGTAATTTCAAAAATCTATTTGGACCTATTTCTTTACATGAATCATACAATCTTGAAAAGAAAGTCAGAATTACCTTGTATTTGATAATCTTGATTGTGGAAGAAGACTTTCTTGAAAAGGTTGATGTAATCTTTCTTCTCTTTCTCCTCTAGGTCTTCTCATGTTTTCCCTTAGGCAAACAATATCATAGGAGGATGGGCTGCCTCTTATTTTTGTCTAGCACAAAAGTTATTGATAAATGGCTCCCTACATATCATATATATGAAGCTTAATTAGGGCAAGAAAAGAAATCTTGCGGGTCCCACTAAGTTAGCTTCCAATTAATTAATTAAATCCTAATTATCTCATAATTAATTTTAATTGACAAATTAATTTCAATTAACTCCACTCTATAATTGAAATTGCACTCCAACTGAGTAGAATAGAGTAAACCCATATACACTATACTTTTGGAGTTGGCCCCTTTACATGGATATTAATAATCAGGGTTCCATATTATACTGTCAAATTCATTCTCTAATTATTTTAATAACCTAATTTAATAATTATTAATCCCTTGAAATTGGTTATTATTTCAGTAAACAATTTACTAAAAAGACCGGATCTAAATTTCAATGATTAACCTATTGAATTAGCACTAGGGTGATATCTATATCTCTAATATATATAGTGTAGATTCCATCTTAAGAATATATGTTCCCGCAACCTAAATAATGACTTCCCAAGATACCAAGGTGTTATAGTGTAGATTCTATTCAAGCCTCGTTCATCTGTCTATATCATTTATCGAAACCTCCTTCAATACTTCTAGTATCATAATCTTAAGCATTCTCATCATTTACTAAGGATCACTATTTACTTTCTCATCTTAGTTGTTCAATAATCATCAACTTCTATCATAACATATAGTTTCTTTCCCACAACTAGTTAACCCTTAGCCTCTTAACTTGCTTTCATCTTCTAGCAGTCACAAATCATTTAATTGCTTTTAAATCATCAATTGCTTTCTTAGATCAACTAATAACTGTACACTTATGATCTGTATCTCATATACTCTATATCTATCATTCCTTATTAATGATTTACCGAATGTAATACATTCATTGATCATGACTCTTCTAATAGTCGATATTCATTCTATCTCGTTTATCAAGTAATCATTTATATTTACAACAGTATGTAGTTCTTTTTAAAGATTATAAATCTTTGCATTTATATCTGTTATTGCTCCTTAAAGTTTATCAATCACTTTATCTTTTAACTTATCAATGACTTTAAAATTCTACGAGATAATAGTATGTCATTCTGATACTCATATATCTAGGTTACATACTCTACTTGTTTCATGCATAACATCTATGATCAATCATTCTCTGGGTGGAAATTGAATAGTTAACACATAACTTAGGAGTTCTGTTTCTATGTTCAACTACCAATTCAATTTCTAAATCAATCTAGTAATGAATGCACAGAGCATAATCAATACTTAAATCTAACATGCGGGTATGCCTTAACTAACTTGAAAAATACCTACGACTACTTGTACAGTAGCCTGATCATCTCCCAAAATTACTCGCTGTAAAAGATCAACGGTCAAAATTTATATAATAGTCTATCTATTATGTTAGAATCTATTTACTGACTAATTTTACTTAGACATTGATAATATTAGTACCTTAGTCTTATCTCCCATGAACCACTTATGATCTAGGCTATTCTGATACCAAGTCTTTGATACCAGTTGAGCCTAATCATTTAAACCTGATGTTCTGATACCAAGTTGTCATGACCCGAAACTCACCCTCTACAGATCTCGAATCACAAACCGTAGCCCGACACTATTGCCGAACCAGGTCTCTCAACTGAAACTTGAAACTGTGGAAACTTACTACATAATCAGTGCTGCTAACATGTAATAAATATTATAACATAAATAATGAAAGTCTCTAAATAAAAGTTGCATGTATATAAAATCTGGTTCTCAAAATACAGACTTTAAAAAGTCTAATACATTACATCCCCAAGACGTGGATGACATGGCAGATCTACAAGACTGTACTGAATATTATACATTACATTTATCTCAAAAATATGTCCACTGCTATCTAGCTGATTGCTACTGCTACTACTCCTCTATAGCTTCATTTCCTAAAATGTTTTAGTAAGTTTGGGATGAGCTAACTTAAGCTCAGTAAGTAATTCTCCTTTGCTCTGCCATGTGCACAACTGAATATAGAAAACATTATCCAGAAAAGAGCTAGGATACATGCAATATGCTAGCCAGTCAAGAAATAAGGAAACTCATCAAAGAATATCAAATGGTAGGAGTTCAAATGATAAAGTAATGAAAATATGTCTGATAAAATAATCATACTGCTACAGTCATGAACTGTCTCAAGTATAATCATATGCACTCAATAAAAGCTGTGAAATCTCATGATCATTCATAATAGTATATAACATGATCAAAATATGATAATCAATAATGATAGTGATATCAACAAAAATGATGCACGCATGGGGCCCTGAATTCCCCCTGAGCTCGTATTCAGTTCCACGTGGGCTCTCTGAATAATATTGCTCTATATACAATGTGACTCTATGTTCCATGCCTTGCATAGCAATGTAGCTGGTGTTCCTCCTAGAACCTTGACCCGTAGGTCATAATAAGTATCAGATGGAGTTTGTGACTGAGAACAAATCTGGCACTAATAATATATCATTATCATGCTATCTTCCACGAAGAGTATAGTAGAATCATAACTAGTTCTTGGCTATATAATATCACTATAGCTTTTCAAAGGCTATGGTTACGAGGCTGTCGCGAACATAACTGGCTGGCCCTCATGGCCCTAGGTACAAGTGTACAAAATCATGATCGAGATATATGGTAAACAATAAACACTTTCCACAAGATAGAAAAGTATCAAACGTGGACTCAATAACTTCTGGTTTGTATGGAATACAATAAGCAATATACCAAAAGAACTATTGACTTGGTTTGGAAAGTATCACATGCAGAGATCAGATATTACTTACCTCTTTCTATATCTGTCTAGAAGGTCAAACCGCCTTCTCATTTTCTCTTGGCATTCCTATGATTCATAAAACGTATCTCAATCTATAGTTATATGAACTATGCTATTCATCAATTTTATGTCTTTTTACTATTGGTATCCCTTTTACTTAAATAGACTCTACTATTGAATCCAGAATGTCGAACAAAGTCAGTTTAAGCTTTCGCAAAATTCAATTCGGACTTTTGTACTAAAAAGGGCAAAACGATCATTTTACACTTTTACGGGTTCTTACTTCTCAAGATCTCTTTTATGAAATTAGACTTCACTGTTGAGCCAGAATGCTTGAAATAATAAAAATTCACTATTCTTTTACTTTAATCGGAGTCCGTTTGACTCCTTTTTGACTTAGGGGCCTTTTGATAATTTTTCCTTTAAATTAAATATTATTTTATTACTTGGGGTCAAAATATAATTATCATAAATTCTGGGTCAATGTTTAATTTTAGAAATTCCTATTCCAATTTGGAATAACTAAACAGTGAATTCACCCAAACCTTGGATAGACTATCCCTATTTTCAATTTCAATTTCTTACACTTTCATCCAAACAGCCCCAAATCACATTTTAAAAATTTTTAAAAATCCCTCAAGGCTACACCTATATTGGGTCAACCCATCTTGGGTTGGACGGGTCGACCCGATGTCACGCCCCGAATTTCTGACCGAAACCCGAGGTGTGACTGATGAACAGAAAGTAAATAAAATAAAAGATAATTAAACAGATTTATGAATTTACGAAAAATTAAATAGAGTTCTTTAATTTTCTAAAAATTTCGGCAACACCTCCTTTGCTTTTCGAACCTTTTTCCCCCTGATAAACACAATACATCATATATATATATACAACAGTCACAATCCATCCTCACTCGATGGCCACAACTCTATCAAAGTTAAATATACATCACCTACTTATACAATCCATCACGTCTACTCCTACACTTAAACTAAAAGATCACAAATTCATTATTTATTACAACATACAATGTCATTTCCATTCTTTTCAAAAGCACACCAATCTTTTATAATATCTAAATACGCCCCAAGGGCCCAAATACTCTTCCAAATTCATTTCTTCTCCTTTCTCCAAGATTTCATCAAGTCCCGCGTACCAGGAGCTTTATCTGAAACCTGTGCCCACGAATGGGTCAGCGACAACATGCTGGTATGATACAATACTAATGCAGGGAACAAAATTAAGACGTGGCATGTGCGAGTGTACATATATGTCTACATGCCTCCCTAATCATTCATATAATATAATGGCAATGTACAAACTACATCTGTATAAAACTCTATATCGCGTTCACAAATTCATCAACGCAATGTACAAGCAATCATGCGTGACACACCCATGCATCTCCATGTCACACCCATGTCTCGTTTACGGGTACTCCCCGATGGCTCGAAGTACCAATGTCTCATTTACGGGTCTCGCCCGATGGCTCGGAGTACCAATGTCTCATTTACGGGTCTCGCCCGATGGCTCGGAGTACCAATGCAATGGCCAATTTTTTTTGGGTTTTTCACCACAGGATCTACACCCTCATAATGCACCAGCACCTCGTGCTGACCCACACTATGCTTTCAAGGAATCACACAATGCCAATATGCCATGATTTCATCATGCAATAATACAGTTCAAATGAAACATCACTTTCATGAGCATATGCAACATGCTTTACATAATGTATTACATTTGAAATTAAATCACAAGACTTCATCCACAATCTACGTGTCATACTCAATCAATCTCAACACTTACGCAAACCCACGTGTCACAATATCAATAAACCGTTTAGAACATAAATCACATATGATAATAACTCAAGAAGTAAATCACAACTCCCAAATAATCATAAAGAACATGGAAACATATAAACAATCTACTCAAAGAAGCAATCATTCCTATGTGATCTTCTATCAGCAGACAAGCACAAAAAGCATTCAAGCAAGATGCACATCAATCCTAATTTAATTCTATTCCTTACTTAGTAAAGTACCATACCTGATCGGGTTATCTCAACCCCAAGAAGCTATATCCACTAAGTAGTCCAGTCAACTGATCAATAACTCAGTCCTCCCACTGCATATGTTTAGAGGGTCCTCGCCTTTCACTTCGATGTTCCTAAAATTCACAAACAGGTCTCAATATATGTCGCTACACAAATTTATGTTATTCATCAAATTTTATGTCTTTTTATGATTGGTATTTCTTTTACTCAATTAGGCTTCACCATTGAATCCTGGAACACCGAACAAAGTCGGTTTAGGTTTTCGCGGAATTCAATTTAGACATTTGTACTAGAAAGAGGAAAACGGTCATTTGCACCTTTCACGGATTTTCAAGTCTCGAGATCTCTTTTCATAAATTGGACCTTACCGTTGAATTCAAAACATTCAAAATAATAAAAGTCCACTCTTCTCTTGCTTCAATCAAGGTTCGTTTGATTAGTCTTTCAACTCAGGGGCGTTTTGGTCATTTTACCCTTTAAATTATCATTTAATTAAATATTATTTTATTCACTTGGATCAGTTCACAATTAACTCAAATTTCTGGGTATAATTAAAATCTCACGAGGTTCTATTCATTGCTCATAATTTTTCCAATTCCTACAAGTTTATTTATATTATTTTTTCCGTACGTTTCCAATTTAAGCCAATTATTGGATAGCTTCTCCTTTTCAACCAAACACTTCCCGAACTCAAATCTAAAATTTCACCCATATAGTAATATTGTTAGGCAGCTATCTGAATGGTTGAGTTGGGTCGGACTCAACCCGGTTTGGCCCGAATAAAAATACAAAACTCAATCGTTAAATTCTGTTCGGATTATTTTTCTGCATCCCCATTTGATCTAAAACAATTTCTATATCTAATGAAATCCCACAATCCATTTAATTATTCATGTTTCTAAAAATCCAAGACTAAATTTTAGTATTTTACCATGTTGTTTCGCGTTTCTTCAATCCAATTTCATCCGGTTTGCCGCGCTACTGCCGTTACCGCCACTCTCTCCCTGTTTCGGTTTCCCTTCTGCTCAATTTATTTCAACTCCACAGCATCACCAACTAAGCCTCTCAAATTTTCCAACAGATCCCACTTTAACGCCTCTGCCATCTTCAATTCCTGCCTTCCCAAGCTCACTAATTCTCAACAGCAGCAACCTTCACTCTTCTTCCTCTGTACATCCGTCTTCCTATCAATCTACTTCAAACCCGAATAATCGGCCTCAATACGCATAACAGCCGCACAACCACATACACAGTTCCAACCACAAAACCGTAACAACCACACGGTTCCAGGTATCACACCAGCCCCTGCACCTGCTGGTTCTGCTCCATGGCCGAACAGCAGTTCCACCGCTACACTCGCCCCCCTTTCGCAACTCCAGTAGCAACCTCTATTCTCAATTGGAAAGGCAGAAACAAGGGAAACCTACAAACCGCAACATCCACTCACACAACTCCAAGCCAAATCAGAATCCCCTTTGTTGCACTTCCTTACGCCACTGCACACACACATCGTTACACACACAGCCCTCTCTCAATCTCCAACAAATCACAACAACCATAGAACAGCACCTCACTTCCTATCATCCCTCGGCTGCACCGCTACTGCCGTGACAAGTTTTGCAATAGTAGCTTAGTGAATCAGCTGAACCAACGAAATTCCCTGCATCGCTACACACACAGAGATGTATATATATATATATCCCTGTTGCGCCACTACCGCCACTGTCTCCTCCTCACGGCTTGTTCATCGGTTTCGGCTGATTAAATTTCCTGTACCAACACGCTACACAGACACAAACACATACACAGATAGATATACATATATGCACACGGGTCCGCAGCGCACCAGAAAATCCTGGAATTCTCTCCACTCTGTCTCTCTCTTTCTCCCTGTTTCACGCAACCTGCGCTGCCCCAAGCTTCTTTCTCTTTTTTTTTTTTCTCTCTCTTTTTTCTCTTTCTCTCTTTTTCTCTCTTTTCTTTCCTTCCCCTGTTCTCACGCGACCTCCCCTGTTTCCCCATTTTTCTCTATCTCACGGTTTCTTCTTTTAGTTTTTCTCTCTTCACTCAAACACACACCACACGTTATAATGCCCCTCCCAAGGCTGCCGACACTCCCCTTTTTATTTTAGTTTTTTTTTTTTTTTTTTTTTCAAATCTCTACATCCTTCCCCCCTTAAAGAAATTTCGTCCCGAAATTTAAAAATACATCTCCTCAACATAATGATAAAAGATCGATGCACAATGCATTGTGTCATGTAGACGTGCAGCCTTACCAATGGACCATTCACCTCTCCCTCAGCCAGGCGATGTGAGACGACTTATCACCTTCTCCCTCCCCCCCTTCCGGCTCAGCCACTCCGGGCAGGCAGGGTCCCTCGGCCCGCGCTTCCACACTCCCTGCTAGGGTCTGGTTCCGATCCCATCCGTAACGACTCACTCCACATGGCACAACACATAATGAAATCCTCAAAACGCATTGGCCTATCACTGCCAATCTTCCCTATCCATCCGGGCATCACAACCCATCTCAGTAACTCAACATAAAAAAAATAAATAAATAAAAAATAAAATAAAATAAAATAAATAAATAAATAAATAAATAAAGAAAATTCCTCAATGATTACTAGGACACCACAAGGTTCCTTACTATTTGACAAATTTCAAATCAAGTCACGAAATCACCTAATGATTTATCACAATGGCATCAACACATCGCTCGTATCTCAATGTAACTCAATAATCCAATCTTCTTCAAGTACTATATTCACCCACAAGACATCAATACCATAATCTTAAAATAAGGTCATCATCGTCCACCCAAATCTATATATAACCGAGACTAAGTGTCATGCATCAATAAAATTAGCCTATTCATTTCAAGCCTATATGTGTTAACTAAACATTCGAGTGAAGGCAACATAGTCTATGCATTCTAAATACAAAATTTAAAACAACATATCAAGGTTTGAGAAAGACAAAACATTAGAGGAGGTAAAAAGAATATCTCAATTCCTTCTAAGATTGTTTCAACTCATCATTGTTCTAGTCAACATCTCAAATAAAGTCTCATAACAATAGAGATTCTCAGTGAAACTCGTCACTAATTCCAACTATGAATATACGTCAATCCTTAATCACATGTACCCAAAACACATGTATATATATAAATAGAATAAACAAACAACATTTAGTATCTAACACATAGCTTACCACATCAGCACCCAAGTATAAAATCCATCCAAGAATATATACATACATAAATAAGCACACCACCTGTCACACAGGTAATTTGGTATACATCCAGCCCTATGAATATCTAGGCTCATAGCCTATATCACAGACAACGAGTTCAAATTCTACCTTTTAATTTCACTTAGCCTGCTACGTAGATATAAACATCCAGTCTCAGCTCCTCACTAAACAAGTATACCACATATCATACACATTTCACAAACTAAAACAACTGTACTTAACCCAATCACGTAATCCCAACCAGTCCAATCAAGTCGACGTCTAACCTCTCCTATCTCATAACGAAGTCCACCCCAGAAGGATCCACGGACACCCCGTGAAATAAAGAAAAACATCTCCCTCAGGAGTACACACCGTCACTCTCCTCCTGTAGTAGTCTACACTCACCCAAAAATGTAAATAACTGATCTATCCTCAATGTAATACCAAGACTAGACACGTCAAGTAGAATGAAGTCAAAAGAAAAGACGTAACCAGCTATCTCTACCGAGCAATATCTACAGATCCTTATCAGTATCCCACTATCTCAATTGGTAAACCCTACGATGGTGGAATAAGGCAATCATCGCAAGCCGCTGAATAAAGTAAAATCTCCCAAGTGTAATATTCATTATCCAGATCCAGACAACATAAACATTTATAACTTAATCTAAACCAATCAGATTCATTCACAACCTTTACCCTCGTATTTCTAAATGACAAGAGAGAACTACCATTCACTTATAAGGCGTATAACAATCCAAGCTGTTAAGTCCTGGTGCCTCAACCACACTATTTTCACCACAATGACATTCACACAACAGCATCTCAGACACAAGGTTCATGTTCAAGAAATTCATGTCACCCGACCCTTAACTCGATATACAATTTCCTTCAAAACAACAATCAATGCTTACCCCTTATTCAATCATGATTCTGAAATCAACCTTATAAACTAAGTTAAAACTAAGTTCCTAACTGACCCCTCAGCTTGGTCCAATTCATACAACTCATTATTTTTCACAAAGCCTACATTCATAAGTTCATTTAAATCAACTCACTATTCTCATCACATCTCGTATCGATCATCTCGTAAAACTAGGTAAGGCAATAGCATTTTTTTTTTTTCGTTAGGTTACTTTCACAGTCCACCGCAATATAATTTACTCCAACTCAATGAAGGAATCACTGTTACCCCTAACTCTCAAGACTCACCTTCGCATTCCAATTCTATATTCATCCCAACACGAAATCAAAACACAATTACATCGTAATCCGAGTTTATCCACAATAACATTCTTTTCAAACCATTCATCTTTATACAATTCTCCTTAGACAAAAGATCATCAATTATCGCTCGAGAATCTAACACATCTTACAAACACACTTGCTAAATCAACACTTACATAATTCAAATCAATCATCTCCACCCGTTGGTCACACTAAATAGTGAACACTGGTTTCTAACACAGCCTTTCGCAATGGAGGAATTCATTTAAACAATGTAACATTCACACTCTTAAGTCATGTTAGTGTTCAACTAACCTACCAACATTCAATTCTAAGCAAATGCCATCCAAAGATAATACATCTCTCCGCCAACGGGTTTAACACAAGGACACCTTTAAAATTTTTGGTACAACACTCTGAGTATCTACTGTCCAGTCTATACACAAGAATCCTCATAAGTCTAAATTTTTATTGTAGCATTTTAACGTCTTATGTGTCTTTTTATTTATGGTTCTCTACTTCATTGGCATTTGTTTAATTAATGCTTTTATAATTCTTCCATTATTTCTTACTTATATAACTAGGTGATAACCCTTCATGGATCACAACTCCTTTTGTTACTGGCTGATGGGGCGCCATCCATCAACTGTAACGCAAGACCTGAGACCAATCCAGTCTGTATAAATATCATAGTCATAGTACTATAATCCATGAGTATCGGGTACTAACCTAGCATACCTATACATATATATAATAACACAACCAACCAAGTAGATAACTAGGTCTACAGTCTATCTCATAATTAACTAGGCATACCGCCTACCGTATAAATAACTAAGTGCACAACCCATACCTCAAACAACTAGGCATAAGGCCTATCCCATAAAATATACGGTCTATCACATAGACATGTGTTTCTAACCTTAGTCAACTATTATATCAAACCATTGCGTACTCTCAGTCAATCGGGAAATCCAGTATAGTGAATACCAAGGTAACACGTGCACATAAAACCTACCACCCAAACTAACCCAAATAACTTAAGGTCTTAACTTCTCCCCATATTCAAAACATTAGATCACCCATCATGTCATCAGACACGGTCATACCAATATACATATCGTCCATATCATACACCACACTGCATCAACTCACGTAATCACACATCATAGTGTATCATCATCTAACCCTAATCGTAACAAGTCATGCACCCAATAAAATAACCACATAACACACAAGTCCTACCACATACCACCAACAGCTTACACTAAGTCAAATGTTCTCCTCCAAGGTATCATGGTGTTCAACAACACCTATCATCGCCAAGTATTCTCAAATTTGAACTCTAATACTTAACTGTCAAAGTCCACACATTATACAAGGTTTATACAAACTCCCAACCATACGTCATAATCCCATTGTATTCAAAAACACCCCACAGTCTCTAGGTATTCGAACCTATGCTCTAATACCACGTTGTCACGCCCCGAATTTCTGACCGAAACCCGAGGTGTGACTGATGAACAGAAAGTAAATAAAATAAAAGATAATTAAACAGATTTATGAATTTACGAAAAATTAAATAGAGTTCTTTAATTTTCTAAAAATTTCGGCAGCACCTCATTTGCTTTTCGAACCTTTTTCCCCCTGATAAACACAATACATCATATATATATATACAACAGTCACAATCCATCCTCACTCGATGGCCACAACTCTATCAAAGTTAAATATACATCACCTACTTATACAATCCATCACGTCTACTCCTACACTTAAACTAAAAGATCACAAATTCATTATTTATTACAACATACAATGTCATTTCCATTCTTTTCAAAAGCACACCAATCTTTTATAATATCTAAATACGCCCCAAGGGCCCAAATACTCTTCCAAATTCATTTCTTCTCCTTTCTCCAAGATTTCATCAAGTCCCGCGTACCAGGAGCTTTATCTGAAACCTGTGCCCACGAATGGGTCAGCGACAACATGCTGGTATGATACAATACTAATGCAGGGAACAAAATTAAGACGTGGCATGTGCGAGTGTACATATATGTCTACATGCCTCCCTAATCATTCATATAATATAATGGCAATGTACAAACTACATCTGTATAAAACTCTATATCGCGTTCACAAATTCATCAACGCAATGTACAAGCAATCATGCGTGACACACCCATGCATCTCCATGTCACACCCATGTCTCGTTTACGGGTACTCCCCGATGGCTCGAAGTACCAATGTCTCATTTACGGGTCTCGCCCGATGGCTCGGAGTACCAATGTCTCATTTACGGGTCTCGCCCGATGGCTCGGAGTACCAATGCAATGGCCAATTTTTTTTGGGTTTTTCACCACAGGATCTACACCCTCATAATGCACCAGCACCTCGTGCTGACCCACACTATGCTTTCAAGGAATCACACAATGCCAATATGCCATGATTTCATCATGCAATAATACAGTTCAAATGAAACATCACTTTCATGAGCATATGCAACATGCTTTACATAATGTATTACATTTGAAATTAAATCACAAGACTTCATCCACAATCTACGTGTCATACTCAATCAATCTCAACACTTACGCAAACCCACGTGTCACAATATCAATAAACCGTTTAGAACATAAATCACATATGATAATAACTCAAGAAGTAAATCACAACTCCCAAATAATCATAAAGAACATGGAAACATATAAACAATCTACTCAAAGAAGCAATCATTCCTATGTGATCTTCTATCAGCAGACAAGCACAAAAAGCATTCAAGCAAGATGCACATCAATCCTAATTTAATTCTATTCCTTACTTAGTAAAGTACCATACCTGATCGGGTTATCTCAACCCCAAGAAGCTATATCCACTAAGTAGTCCAGTCAACTGATCAATAACTCAGTCCTCCCACTGCATATGTTTAGAGGGTCCTCGCCTTTCACTTCGATGTTCCTAAAATTCACAAACAGGTCTCAATATATGTCGCTACACAAATTTATGCTATTCATCAAATTTTATGTCTTTTTATGATTGGTATTTCTTTTACTCAATTAGGCTTCACCATTGAATCTGGAACACCGAACAAAGTCGGTTTAGGTTTTCGCGGAATTCAATTTAGACATTTGTACTAGAAAGAGGAAAACGGTCATTTGCACCTTTCACGGATTTTCAAGTCTCGAGATCTCTTTTCATAAATTGGACCTTACCGTTGAATTCAAAACATTCAAAATAATAAAAGTCCACTCTTCTCTTGCTTCAATCAAGGTTCGTTTGATTAGTCTTTCAACTCAGGGGCGTTTTGGTCATTTTACCCTTTAAATTATCATTTAATTAAATATTATTTTATTCACTTGGATCAGTTCACAATTAACTCAAATTTCTGGGTATAATTAAAATCTCACGAGGTTCTATTCATTGCTCATAATTTTTCCAATTCCTACAAGTTTATTTATATTATTTTTTCCGTACGTTTCCAATTTAAGCCAATTATTGGATAGCTTCTCCTTTTCAACCAAACACTTCCCGAACTCAAATCTAAAATTTCACCCATATAGTAATATTGTTAGGCAGCTATCTGAATGGTTGAGTTGGGTCGGACTCAACCCGGTTTGGCCCGAATAAAAATACAAAACTCAATCGTTAAATTCTGTTCGGATTATTTTTCTGCATCCCCATTTGATCTAAAACAATTTCTATATCTAATGAAATCCCACAATCCATTTAATTATTCATGTTTCTAAAAATCCAAGACTAAAGTTTAGTATTTTACCATGTTGTTTCGCGTTTCTTCAATCCAATTTCATCCGGTTTGCCGCGCTACTGCCGTTACCGCCACTCTCTCCCTGTTTCGGTTTCCCTTCTGCTCAATTTATTTCAACTCCACAGCATCACCAACTAAGCCTCTCAAATTTTCCAACAGATCCCACTTTAACGCCTCTGCCATCTTCAATTCCTGCCTTCCCAAGCTCACTAATTCTCAACAGCAGCAACCTTCACTCTTCTTCCTCTGTACATCCGTCTTCCTATCAATCTACTTCAAACCCGAATAATCGGCCTCAATACGCATAACAGCCGCACAACCACATACACAGTTCCAACCACAAAACCGTAACAACCACACGGTTCCAGGTATCACACCAGCCCCTGCACCTGCTGGTTCTGCTCCATGGCCGAACAGCAGTTCCACCGCTACACTCGCCCCCCTTTCGCAACTCCAGTAGCAACCTCTATTCTCAATTGGAAAGGCAGAAACAAGGGAAACCTACAAACCGCAACATCCACTCACACAACTCCAAGCCAAATCAGAATCCCCTTTGTTGCACTTCCTTACGCCACTGCACACACACATCGTTACACACACAGCCCTCTCTCAATCTCCAACAAATCACAACAACCATAGAACAGCACCTCACTTCCTATCATCCCTCGGCTGCACTGCTACTGCCGTGACAAGTTTTGCAATAGTAGCTTAGTGAATCAGCTGAACCAACGAAATTCCCTGCATCGCTACACACACAGAGATGTATATATATATATATCCCTGTTGCGCCACTACCGCCACTGTCTCCTCCTCACGGCTTGTTCATCGGTTTCGGCTGAATCAAATTTCCTGTACCAACACGCTACACAGACACAAACACAAACACATACACAGATAGATATACATATATGCACACGGGTCCGCAGCGCACCAGAAAATCCTGGAATTCTCTCCACTCTGTCTCTCTCTTTCTCCCTGTTTCACGCAACCTGCGCCGCCCCAAGCTTCTTTCTCTCTTTTTTTTTTTCTCTCTCTTTTTTCTCTTTCTCTCTTTTTCTCTCTTTTCTTTCCTTCCCCTGTTCTCACGTGACCTCCCCTGTTTCCCCATTTTTCTCTATCTCACGGTTTCTTCTTTTAGTTTCTCTCTCTTCACTCAAACACACACCACACATTATAATGCCCCTCCCAAGGCTGCCAACACTCCCCTTTTTATTTTAGTTTTTTTTTTTTTTTTTTTTTTTTTTTCAAATCTCTACACCCGACCTGAGCCCATTGCCCAAAACGCCAATAGCGCTATGCGTATAACAAGCACCAGCGTGTATCAGTTGTGCGCCGGTCATCTTCCCCGACGACGGGAGCCTTTTTTCGGCCGTTTTTGATGCCTAATTGACGAGTTCCTCTTATACTCCTCATGGGATTTCCATATCTACCCTCGAAATTCAGTTTTAGTCACCAGAAGGCCTCGAAAAATGGAGTTGCAGCCAACTTCGCTGAGCAACCCAGATTTTACGGCGAACTGAATTATCACTATTTCATGGATTTTTAGCCATTGTTTTAAGCCTAAATTTTACCTACAAGTTGCTGCACCTATGGGCAATAATTCTCGATTTATAAAACAAGCTAAATTGATTTTTCTCACTCATTTCTTCACCAAATGAGCTGCAGTTTCTTCCTAAATTTACCATTTTCATGGTCTTTAAAACCATTAAACTTAAACAAGCTTTCATGCTTAAAATCGTAAAAGTCAGAAATCAAGTTTACTCATCCGGCTGAGCTTTTAGCTTGCAGTTTCCTTTCCTTTCTTCCTCCTTTTTTCTTTGTTTCAACTCTTAAAAGATTCAGAAATATATTTCAGCCCTCAACTCTTTGTTTTCTTTTCTAATTTTTCTATCCAACCGTCAAGCACATATGTATACACAAATTCCAGCTGTTTTTTCTCTCTCTCTCTCTCTTCTTTCTCTTTCTTCATCATATTTCTGACTTTTCTTTTTCTCTATTCACGGTTGAGGATTCTTCTTGCTTTCTTTCCAATTTCTTTGTTTCTAAACTTATATATATATATATATATATAATATATATAACATGTACACACACACACACCAACGTACCCTTGCTGTCAACACCACTTACAGCACGCACGACTTGTATGCATTTGCATGCTTACTATACAATATATATATATATATATATAATTGCTTGTATACCTATATATATATATACTTTAAAATATGTATATATATTTTACGTACACCTATACCGTAGAATATATATTTATTATACGTATACATACATATTTATATTTTCATATATCTATATATATATATATGTGTCCTTGTACGTATGGAATATACTGTACACGTATATCGAGGCATGTACTGGTCTACATGCACGATTCTCTGTACTGTCTAAGTTTCTCGTACGGTGGTCTTGGGTACTCAGGCTTGCTTGTAATTCACTTCTCGTATTATTAAACTGTATATTACTAAATCGGTGAACCGTACTATCTATCTTGAACTACGTGCCATAATATACATAGCTTACTATGATAGCTCGGGTCTATTTTGGTATTATATTTATCGTCTCGGTCTGTTCGTACTTGGCTTGTCCTAATCTCGTAATTCCCTGAGATCATGACTTCTACTATTTATCTTGGTATTCGTACTCATTTACTGTATACTACTCGTTCGTGATAGTTCGGTATATTTTGGGATATATTATTCTTGGTCTGAATCTGGTCTCGATTTACTTTTGGTACTATGTTCACTACTTGGTCAAAGCTCAGTGTTATTATTTGACTCTTTGGACTTAATTTGAAATTCTTCTATTTTATTCGGAACTCATGTTCAGTTACAACTAGTATTACACTACTCGACCCGGTCTACCTCAGTTTACGTGCCATATTCTGGGTCAGGGTGTTACATCTAAGCCATAAACATCAAGTCTATAGTCTAGCTATAGTAATTCAAGTTCTTAATGGTTCCTTCAATATAGAACAATCATCAACTTGTAACCCAATAGATATTGAGCACATGCTTCCATAAGATAGAATAATCATCAAGGATTACTAATTTCAATATCAATATGATTCCTTGCAAGTTTTCTTAAGTATAACTACTATCTCCCATTCAAGCCTCGTTTATCTGTCTATAGCATTTATCAAAACCTCCTACAGTATTTTCAATGTCATAATCTCAAGAATTCTCATCATAGTATACTACTATTCTTAAAGATCACTATTACTTGATCATCTTAGTTGTTCAAGAATCATCAACTTTCATCATAACATATAGTTTCTTTCCAATAACTAGTTAACCTTTAGTCTCTTAACTTCCTTTCATCTTCTAGCACTCACAAACCATTTAATTGTTTTTAAATCATCAATTTCTTTCTTAGATTAGCTAATAACTGTACACTTATGATCTGTACCTCGTATGCTCTACGTATATCATTCATTACTAATGATTTCCCCAATGTATAACATTCACTGATAATGATTCTTCCAAGAGTCGCTATTCATTATATCTCATTTATCAAGTAATCATTCATATTTATAACAGTATGTAGTTCATTCTAAAGATTATAAATCTTTGCATTTAAATATGTTATTGCTCTGTGAAGTTATCAATCATTTAATCATTTAACTCATCAATGTCTTTAAATTTCTACAAGTATTAGATCGACTAATAATCATGTATCTATATTACTTAATCTACTTGTTTCCTGCATAATATCTCTCATCAATCTTTCTTTTGGTGGCAATTGAACAGTTAACATATAACTTAGGAGTTCTATTTCTATGTTCAACTAGTAGTTCAATTTCTAAATCAATCTAGTAGTTAATGCGGAAAGCATAATCAATACATAAAGCTACCATGCAGTCATGTCATAACTAACTAGTAAAAATACCTGGAGCTACTAAAGTGGTAGCCTACATGTCTCCTATAACTGTAAAGAAATCATGTCCTGAGCATTTCTGCTCTTTGTCCCGTGTTTAGGGATCTAGTCATCATAGGTGATAGGGAAACTATAGTACGGGCTGTGGATCCCTCCTTTTAGGAACCATTCCTGACACTCTTCTACAGGCATTCCATAGCGAAATGTCCAAGCTGCTTGCAGTGGTGGCAGAGATTAGTGTCCTTGAGGCAGATCCCTCTATGAAACCTATGGCAATTAGAACACTTGGCCCTATTTTGGTGGCCCTTAATTTTCTCGATTCTGCCCCAGGTCTAGAGAATGAGGATCTTTGCCCTTTGCTCTTTTCATCTCTGAACCTTTGATTACAAGTTAGTGCCTCAAAGATCCTTTCCACGAGTCGTTCTATTCTCTCTGGTCTATCCATGTTATCCGAATCCCTCTGAATACTGCTTGTGATTACCATCGCTGCAAAAACTAAAATTAAAGTTCATAAAATGGTCTATATATCATGTTAGAATCTATCTACTGACTGATTCTACTTAGACATCGATAATACTAGCATATTATCTTATCTTCCTATGAACCACTTATGATCTAGGCCATTTCGATACTAAGTCTTTGATACCAGCTGAGCCTAATTATTTAAACATAATGCTCTGATACCAGGTTGTCACAACCCGAAACCCACTCTCTACGGATCTCGAATCGCGAACCCCGACCTGACATTGTTGCCAAACAAGGTCTCTCAACTAAAACTTGAAACTGCAGAAACTTGATACATAATCAGTGCTGCTAACATGCAATAAATATTATAACATAAATAGCAGAAGTCTCTCAATAAAGTTGCATGCTAACAAATATATATATATATATATATATATCTGTATTTTGAGAAAAATATATATATATATATATATATTTGTTCTCAAAGTACAGACTTTCAAAAGTCTAATACATTACATCCCCAAGACGTGGATGACATGGGAGAGCTACAAGATTGTACTGAATATTATACATTTCATTTATCTAAAAAATGTCCACTGCTAGCTAATAGACTGCTATTGCTACTGTTACTTCTCCTCTACAGCTTCCTTTCTTGAAATGTTTTAGTAAGTTTGGAATGAGCTAACTTAAACTCAGTAAGTAATTCACATTTTCTCTGCCATGTGTACAGGTCAATATAAAAGGCATAATCCATAAAAGAACTAGGATAAATGCAAATGTGCTAGCCTAGTCAAGAAATATAGAACTCATCAAGGAATATTAAATGGTATGAACTCAAATGATAAGCAATGAAATCTACTCTGCTAACAATATTATACTACTACAGTCATGAGCTGTTTCAAGTATAAATCATATGCATTCAATAAAAGCTGGGTAATCTCATGATCATTCATAATGAAATAATATGACCAAGCTATGATAATCAATAAATGACAGTGATATTAACAAAAAGATATGCACTCGTACTGGGGCTCGGAATTCCCCTAAGCTCGTATTAAGGTCCAAACTAGGCTATCTGAATAATACTGCTCTATATACAATGTGACTGTATGTTCTATACCCTACATAGCAATGTAGCTGGTGTTCCTTAGACCCGAAGGTCATCATAAACATCAGATGGAGTTGTGACTGAGCATAAATCTGACACTAATAATAGATTAGGATCATGCTACTTTCCACGAAGAGTATAGTGGAATCATAACTGGTTCTTGGCAACATATATAATTATAGCTTTTCGAAAGCTAAGGTTACGAGTCTGCCACGAACATAACTGGCTGGCCCTCATGACCCTAGGTACAAGTGTACAACAAGGAATATATGCACAACTGTAAAAAATTATGATTAAGATATATGAAAATCAGTAAACACTTTTTACAAGATAGAACAATATCAAATGTGGATTCAATAACCTTCTGGCATGTATGGACTACAATAGGTAATATATGAACAACTGTTGACATGGATGGAAGTATCACATGCAGAGATCGGATATTACTTACCTCTTTCTGTATCTGTCTAGAAGGTCAAACAGCATTCTTCTTTCCTCTTGGCGTTCCTATGATTCATAAAACGCATCTCAATCTATATTTATATGAACTATGCTATTCATCAAATTTTATTTCTCTTCACTATTGGTATCTCTTTTACTAAAATAGACTATACTATTAAATCCAGAACATCGAACAAAGTCGGTTTAAGCTTTCGCGAATTTCAATTCGGACGTCTGTACTAAAAGGGCAAAACAGTCATTTTATACTTTTACGGGTTCTTACTTCTCGAGACCTCGTTTCACAAATCAGACTACACCGTTGAGTTCATAATGCTCGAAATAATAAAATTTCACTATTCGTTTGCTTTAATCAGAGTCCGTTTGACTCCTTTTTGACTTAGGAGCATTTTGGTAATTTTTCCTATTTCTAATTAATTAAATTAATATTGAATTAATTAATTTTATTCTTTGGTTCATTTCATAATAAACCATAAAGCTAGGGCCATTTTATAATTTCTCTAACTCGTGGGCCAAATCAGAATTTTAGATTTTACTATTCTAAATAATGACAGCCAAACAGTGGACAATCTATGGAATAGGAATAGGATATCCTTATTCCCATTTTTCCCAATTTCAATTTCTTATCTCCATACCCAAACATCCCAAAGTCAATTTAAATGCCACATCAAAATGATGCAACTTTGGATATCCAATACGTGCGGGTGGGTCGGATCTGACTCGACCTGAAACGACCCAAACCCGAACTCTATATAGTGCCTTCTTTTCCTGACAGATCTCCGATGGGCCTCCGTCACCTTTCCCGACGACGGCCAAATTTTTTCGACCATTTTCTTCCCCAAACTCAATGTGGCCCTCCTCTAAATCTTATAAGGATCACATTGCTAACCTTGGTTTTCCATATAAATCAACAAATCTCCACAAATAGGCAAAAACAATAATTCCGGCCAACAAAAATGATTTTTTGGTGAGCCTTCAATCATCGAGATTTCATCATTGTTTTTCCCATTTTTCTTTCTAATCTCTTTCTACACCATAGAGGATTAGTTCCTCATCGTTAAATTGATGTTTAACACTCAAAAACCCTAGTACCCGATTATCACCCAAGACGTGCAACTAGGGTTTTCTCCTTCATTTCTAAGCCAAATGGGCTGAGACTTCTTCATAAATTTATCATTTTTCATGCATGTTTGAACCCTATACTTTAAACTAAATGAATATGATTGGAAAATTAAAAACAAAAATGAAATCTCACTCATCCGTGTGAGCTTTTGGCTCGCAGTTTTCCCTCTATTTTCTTCTGGTTTTTCTCCTTCTTCTTCACTTCTAAATCCCAGAAACACTGTTAGCTTCTTGTTTTCCTTTAATGTGTTCTAAATTTCTCTAAGTGAGAAACGATATATATAGGGAATTTTTCACCCACTTGCCCCACTTGCCCCACTTGCAACCATTGTTTTTCTCCATCGTCCTCCCATTTTTGTCGCAATATAGGACTGCTTTTTGCATGATTTTCCTTAGCTTGACACCTATTTTTCTAAATTTTCTTTGGTTAGGATATTTTATACTTATAATATATAATATACAATATACACACACTGGTATGCATTGCATGCTGCCTCATTTGTATGTATTTTGTTTGAGTATATGTGTATATATATACTTTGTACATTTATACTTTAATATAACTTGTATATATACATATTCTGTATATATATATATATATTTTTATATATTATTATACGTATACCTATACATATATATTACCATATAATATATATACTTATACTCGTGTACGTATGAAGATGCACTGCACACGTACTTTGAAACATATACCAGTATATGGGCATAATTCTCCGTACTATCTGGATTTCTTGTACGATAGCCTTAGGGTACTCACGGTTGCTTGTAATTCACTTCATCGTATATTTAAATATCATATATCACTTTATTTGTGTATCTCACTATTCGTCTCGAACTGCATGCCTATTACCGTACATAACTTACTATGATAGCTCAAGTTTCTTTTAGTATTATAGTTATCGGCTCGGTCTATTCGTAATTGGCTTGTCCTAATCTCGTAATTCCTTAAGATCATAGCTTTTACTATTTACCTTGGTATTCGTACCCATTTACTTTATACTAACAATCATGATAGTTTGGTATATTTTGAGGTCTACTATTCTTGGTCAGAGTTAGTCTCGGTTTACTTTTGGTACTATACTCATTGGCTTGGTCTAATCCCGGTATTATTATTTGATTCTTAGGACGTAAATAGAATTATTCTATTTTATTTGGGTTGGGGTGTTACAATAGTGATCCAGTTCAGTGTATTTCCAATACACCAATACAATAACCTAGAGTATACTACTTTAATGGTTGAGATAAACCACCTTATGACATAAAGGTTAACTATATTACAGCTTTACAGATAAGATGTCCAGTCTTATGTATAGCTGTGAACAATTCTAGAATTACTTATATAAGCAATTCATATCTCTTGTGTATAAATCTCATTCATACACAAGAACCACTCCTAATGACAATTCAAGAACTAATCATCTCATGATATAAAGTAACATCTAAACATATGGTAATATGAAACTCAACAATAAATCATCTATTAAATAATAATAAAATGTCTTGGATATGAGGGCACACATCCTACCATTTTTAACACCCTCTTTAGGACTCATATTTCCCTTAGAGTTTTTGGGGTTCTGTTTTTTCTTCCACTTGCCCTTGCCTTTGGGCTTAGGCTTAAAAGAAGAACCCTCAGCCACATGAGCACTAGGATGGCTTTTGATAATACCCTCCGCTGCCTGTAAAGAGTTTAGAAGCTCAGCCAAAGTCAAATTCATTTTGTTCATGTTATAGTTGAGCTTAAATTGATTAAAAGAATCAGACAGCGACTCAAGGATAACATCAACTTGGGACTCACCATCAATATCAGCCCCTAAAACTTCTAGCACATTTAAAAATTCAATCATTTTTAAAAAATGGTCTCTTACTAGAGTTCCTTCTACCATCTTAGTGTTCATGAGTGCTCTCATGACAGTCTGCCTAGCAAGACGCCCTTGATCCCAAAACATTTTCTTTAAGTTAAGGATAATATCCCTAGCTGTTGGGAAACTCTAATGCTAATGTTGTAAAACACTTGACATCGAAGCTACGATAAAGCAACGTGCCAACTCATCACCCTTGACCCACCTAGAATAGCTGGTCAATGTCCTCTTGGGGAGCATAAGCCCCTGAAAGGTCTAGGCTATCCACAGTAATCACATATTTGTACCCCTCTACAGTAAGGACAATGTCCAAATTCCATTTGCAGTCCACATAGTTAGGTCCACTCAACTTATTATTATTTTTTTTAATATGATAGCAAGTGGGTTAAATGAAGACATTTGAGAATCATATATATAAGCATATATATTACAATGAATGTAAATAAATAGTAAAATAACTTTTGCTCTTATGAATGCATAGTGGTATCCTCAAGCCGCTATCAATGTGTTAGGAAGTGTGCCTTCATATCCAAGACTTTTTATTATTATTTAATAGATTTGATTTATTATTGAGTTTCATATTATCATATGTTTGGATGTTGGTTTATGTCACAAGATGATTAGACCTTGAATTCTCATTAGGAGTGGTTCATGTGTATAAATGAGATTTATATACAGGAGATATGAACCGCTTATATAGGCAATTTTAGAATTTTTTGTGGCTATTGATAAGACTAGACATCTTATCTGTAAAGTTGTAATACAGTTACCCTTTATGTGATAAGGTGGTTTATCTCAACCATCAGAGTAGTGGACTCCGGGTTATTGTATTGGTGTATTAGGAATACACTGAACTGGATCACTATAAGAAACGCATCATTTGGAACTATTACCTTTAATAAGTTTCTTATTCACTATTCGTAGTAAGCTCTTAATCCTAAGAGGATAGTGAACTCAAGTTCTGAATAATGATGACTTTAAATTAACAATGAGTGAGGTCTTTTAGATCAATACCACAGTATCTTGGGAAGTCATTGTTTAGATTGTGGGAACACATATTCTCAAGACGGAATCTACATTCTATATGCTAGAGAGATGGATATCACCTTTGCGCTAATACAATGGGTTAATCACTGAAATTTGGATCGAATCTTTTCAGTAAATTATTTATTGAAATAATGACCAATTGCAAGTAATTAATAATTATTTAATTAGGTTCTTAAAGTAATTAGAGAATTAATTTGACAGTATAATATGGAACCCTAATTGTTAGTATCCATGTAGAGGGGCCAGCTGTAGAAGTATAATGTATATGGGTTTACTCTATTCTAGTAAGTTGGAGTGCAATTTCAATTATATAGTGGAGCTAATTGAAATTAATTAGGCAATTAAAATTAATTATGAGATAATTAAGATTTAATTGACTAATTGGAAGCTAACTTAGTGGGACCCACTAGATCCCTTCTCTTGCCCTAATTAGGTTAAGCCCTATATATATGGATATGTAGGGAGCTGTTTATATAAGGTTTCGTGTTAGATAAAAATAAGAGGTAGCCCACTCTCCTACGATACGGTTTGCGTAAGGAAAAATAGAAGAAGACCTAGAAGAAGAGAACGGCTACGTCCTACTTCAAGAACAAGGTACACTACAACAAAATACACTATTAGCGACGCGCGCGTGCATCGCTAATAGTGGAAATGCGCGTCACTAAAGCCCTTTAGCGACGCACAAACGTGCGTCGCTAAGGCCTCACAAAAAGCGCCGTCGCAAATATTATTAGCGACACACAAACCGTTGGCGTCGCTAAAAGTGACTATTAGCGACGCACACATAGCGTCGCTAATAATTGGATGGTCCGTCGCCAATAATTCCCAATGGCACTAAAAATTCAGTATTAGAGACGCACAGTGTGCGTCGCTAATACTGAATGTTGAAAACAGTTCATACTTTTAGCAACGCTATGGTGTGCGTCGCTAAAAGTGTTTTTTTTTTTTTCCAACCAGATCTGCTTTGTTTTAATATTGTTTTGTTCCTGTTTAAACCTGTATCAATCATCCATCCTGATATACAATAAAATCCAAGCATTCTGAAATGAATATTTTAAAGCAGAAAAATACATTCATATATATATTAAACTAATTATGTAAAATTGTAACAGTACCATTCATCACTAAATAGAAAAATTAAAAATTGTCTCCAAAATGTTACTACAGATGTCCAAGAAAATAAAAAATAAAAATAACAAGTTCCGATGCAAAACATAAAGATGGCGGCGCGACAATAATCCCCGATCAATCTGAAATAAATATCAAACGACATATATTAGAACAATTATTAAATATATATGAACATATAATGTGAATAGTTTTTTTTTTTTTGCATGCATAAATAGTAAGAATGACATAAAGCATCATAAGTCTATTTTATCATTTTTGAGGTGTGTGAGGTGGTTTCGGTGCAGTTCGGCCGATATCCGGCATTTTGGTTTGGCAAAACCCCAAAATGGGCCTTTTTGGAGCTGAAACTTGCATAAGTTTCAAACCGGGCATCGGAACCGAGTGTCGTAAGTTCATGCAAGTCTATTTTATCATTTGTGAGGTGTGTGAGGTGGTTTCGGTGCAGTTAGGCCGATATCTGGCATTTTGGTCTGTCAAAACCCCAAAATGGGCCTTTTTGGAGCTGAAACTTGCATAAGTTTCAAACCGAGCATTAGAACCGAGTGTCGTAAGTTCGTGCAAGTCTATTTTATCATTTGTGAGGTGTGTGAGGTGGTTTCGGTGCAGTTAGGCCGATATCCGGCATTTTGGTCTGTCAAAACCCCAAAATGGGCCATTTTGGAGCTGAAACTTGCATAAGTTTCAAACCGGGCATCGGAACCGAGTTCTGTAAGTTCGTGCAAGTCTATTCTATCATTTTTGAGGTGTTTGAGGTGGTTTTGGTGCAGTTAGGCCAATATCCGGCATTTTGGTCTGTCAAAACCCCAAAATGGGCCTTTTTTGAGGCTGAAACTTGCATAAGTTTCAAACCGGGCATCGGAACCGAGTGTCGTAAGTTCGGGCAAGTCTATTTTATCATTTGTGAGGTGTGTGAGGTGGTTTTGGTGCAGTTAGGCCGATATCTGGCATTTTGGTCTGTCAAAACCCCAAAATGGGCCTTTTTGGAGCTAAAACTTGCATAAGTTTCAAACCGGGCATCGGAACCGAGTTCTGTAAGTTCGTGCAAGTCTATTTTATCATTTGTGAGGTGTGTGAGGTGGTTTCGGTGTAGTTAGGCTGATATCCGTCATTTTGGTCTGTCAAAACCCCAAAATGGGCCTTTTTGGAGCTGAAACTTGCATAAGTTTCAAACCGGGCATCGGAACCTGAGTGTCGTAAGTTCGTGCAAGTCTATTTTATCATTTGTGAGGTGTGTGAGGTGGTTTCGGTGCAGTTAGGCCGATAGCCAGAATTTTGGTCTGTTAAAACCCCAAAATGGGCCTTTTTTAGGCTGAAACTTGCATAAGTTTCAAACCGGGCATCGGAACCGAGTGTCGTAAGTTTGTGCAAGTCTATTTTATCATTTATGAGGTGTGTGAGGTGGTTTCAGTGCAGTTAGGCTGATATCCGGCATTTTGGTCAGTCAAAACCCCAAAATGGGCCTTTTTTGAGGCTGAAACTTGCATAAGTTTCAAACCGGGCATCGGAACCGAGTGTCGTAAGTTCGTGCAAGTCTATTTGATCATTTGTGAGGTGTGTGTGGTGGTTTTGGTGCAGTTAGGCCGATAGCCGGCATTTTGGTCTGTCAAAACCCCAAAATGGGCCTTTTTGAGGCTGAAACTTGCTTAAATTTCAAACCGGGCATCGAAATCGAGTGTCGTAAGTTCGTGCAAGTCTATTTTATCATTTGTGAGGTGTGTGAGGTGATTTCGGTGTAGTTAGGCCGATATCTGGCATTTTGGTCTGTCAAAACCCCAAAATGGGCCTTTTTGGAGCTGAAACTTGCATAAGTTTCAAACCGGGCATCGGAACCGAGTTCTGTAAGTTCGTGCAAGTCTATTTTATCATTTTTGAGGTGTGTGAGGTGGTTTCGGTGCATTTAGGCCGATATCCGGCATTTTGGTCTGTCAAAACCCCAAAATGGGCCTTTTTGGTGCTGAAACTTGCGTAAGTTTCAAACCGGGCATCAGAACCGAGTGTCGTAAGTTCGTGCAAGTCTATTTTATCATTTGTGAGGTGTGTGAGGTGGTTTCGGTGCAGTTAGGCCGATATTCAGCATTTTGGTCTGTCAAAACCCCAAAATGGGCCTGTTTGGAGCTGAAACTTGCATAAGTTTCAAACCGGGCATTGGAACCGAGTTCTGTAAGTTCGTGCACGTGTATTTTATCATTTGTGAGGTTTGTGATGTGGTTTCGGTGCATTTTCTATAAATAGTAAATCTACGAAAGTATATAATTTTAAAAACTTAGCAAGGTTGTGAAGAGTCACGCTGTTGGCTGATCATCGTCTGCAAAAGAGACTGTTTCTCGGCATATCGCTCCTCGAGGCTATCTAGTCTCTGGCGCAGCACTACATTCTCTTGTTGAACTGCCTCCGTAGCTGAGTGTGCCCTAGCATCATTCTCAAAGGACGGATATATATATATATATGTACATATATATATATATATTACAGATATATGTTAATTATTTATTGTTATATTTTTAAAATTAGTTTTTAAAGAATTAATATTTATGTATTTAAGTGGTAGTAGAACCTTTTATTTTTTTAGAATTACTCTTAATTAGTCTAAAATAGTTTTTTTAAGTGTTAGAGCCAGAGGACTTTGTAACTTTTAATCAAGTATTTGATGCATTGTAATTATTATTTCTAACTTTTTACCCCCATCAAATAAGAAAAAAATTAAACAAATATATTTTATCATATTTTCATATAACAAGAATTTGAAACATACAATTGAATTCAGCATGCCCTCAACATACCTAACAATTCTCTACAATATATATATTTCTTTACCACATAAGTAAAATCAGGTGGTTACGCAGTACACCAGATTGATTTATGAATAACATCATCTATCATAACTCTTTTAAAATTTAAATTAAAAAACAAAACAAATATTGATCCATAATCCCAATTTTTTAGTGATCATTTCAGAAATTAGACAAATATATTTAACGCATTTATACTCAAATCAAGGTGTAAGTTTTCAAAATGAATAAAGCTATACCAACAGAGAAAAATCCATGCAAAATGATTTCAACTTATTTTACTATTATCATTTCAAAATAAAATATCATATAAGGCTTTTTTTTTTTTTTTCTAAGATATACGATTGATAATATAATTTGTAAAGGATTTTCCTTACAAAATTTATAGATTCACTTACTTTATACAATTTTCAAAATAATCCACAGGGTAATTTAGAAAAGTAAATGAATTTTGTACATTGAAAACTTGCACTAACATTATTTAACCTATGCTATGTGTAACTTTCTAATCAATTTTACATCTTTTGAACTTCTATTATCTAATAAAACTATCACAAAAGTTCAAGTTCACTGTGAACAAGGTTCTACCAATAAATAAATAAAAATGAAAATACAAAACACAAGAAAAAATGAACATAGTAAATTAATATAATCAGTCAAAGGAAACGGATGTGTTTACCTGATGGGCTTCGTGAACTCAGTGATGTGTTTTCCCCTTCACTTTCAAGCTTCAATCCCTTTGGAAACAATGGAAACGGCGCTGTGAGAGAGAAAGAGGGTTTGTGAGAGAAAGAGGGTTTGGAAACGGCGCAGATCGAGAAGATATATATGGGATTATTAGCGACGCACACCGTGCATCGCTAATACCCCAATGCGCGTCGCTAATACTCCGTCCGTCAAATTTGCGACGCAAGGTCCTCGAAATTGACTATTTGCGACGCACTGGTGCGTCGCTAAATGCCACCAGGGCGTCGCCAATACTTAGGCGCCAATTTTTGGCGGCAAACCTTTTTTTTTTATTAATTTTTTTCATCTTTATTAGCGACGCACACTGTGCGTCGCTAAAAGTGACACTATGCTTCGCCAAATGTCACTTCTAGCGACGCACAGTGTGCGTCGCTAATACTGTGCGTCGCTAAAACTGTTATTTTTTGTAGTGGTATCTCTAACCCTCCCTTATCAAGATTATGTGATTTATACAGTAATCTGATCAAAGTAAAAATTTTAAAATCATTTTCGCTATATTTTTCCCACCAACAATTGGTATCAGAGCAACTTTACATGAATCCATCAGTTTTAAAGGTCATATTTGCTTTGTTTTACACCAATTCATGGATCCCAATTAAAACAAAGAGTTGTTTTAGATTGTGTTTTTTTTTATACAATCTATTGATACAAACATTTTATTCTTGTTTCACATCGTAGGTTATTAGATGTAATTATTGAACTCTAAATATATTATGGGTATGAGATATTAATAGAGATAAATTATTTTTTTCATCAAATAAATAAATATATTTTTTTAATGTAGCAAATTGAAGTTAAAATAAAAAAAATTTGAGACCTAGAGCCACAAGAGTTGCAGCTACTTCCATGATATGGCGGCACCAACAGCGAGCCGAAAAATTGATATCAGCAAGTTTTAGTTAAAGGAATCTTTCAAAAACAAAGTCTGAAGGTTGAAGTTGCGCCCTTGAGTATGTGGCACAGGAAAACCACCTAGAGTTTATTTTATTTTATTCTTTTAATGCCACCAAGATGTTGATACAAATTTCGTTCTTTGATAAGTTTTAGTAGTTGCATGAGTTGAGGCTAAATTAGTATAAAAGGGCTGGCTAATTCCATGCAGTTGCAGAAATTATTTTATGGGTATTTGATACCCATAGGGGCATTCAGTGTGGAATTAAAAAAAAAAAAAGGAAAGATTTCAATTTTTATTATAGTTTTAATTTGATCAAAATATTTTTATGGGTATTAGATACCCATGTATATTAAACTTGTTAATTGTTACTGTAGGTATATGATACCCAAGTAAGTTTAAGGGTTCAATTTTTATTTACTATATCCATCCTTTTATATTATAGGTATACAATATCTATGGGTATTTGATACCTAAGTGTGTTGGATTTAAAATTATATAAAATATCAGTTAAGCGAGACTTGATCAATAGGGGTTCTTGATACAAGGATTAAATCTTAGTACACTCTAAAATATACATGGGTGATGTATATGATTAATCACATATTTAATTGCTTTAATATTTTATTTCTCATATTTGAATGGTTGATTTATGTGAATGGATGTATCCTATCTATTTTGGTTGGCCATTAGAAATTATGTAATAAATTTGGTTTTGAGGCAATTGTAAAGGGCAATGGACTTGAAAATATTTCCTGTTAATGGGCAAGCTCCATTGGTTTCCCTAGCCTATTAATTTTCAATTTTAGATTAAATGTAAGTTCACGTATATGGGTATAGGTTCTTCATGTATTTATTTTATTTCTGAAGAAAGAGCTAAAGGATAGGAGCCATGAAGAAGACCAATGGTAGTACAAAAGCTGATGTTAAGAATTTTAGTTGGCCATGAGAGATAATTTTAATTTCATGCTTGCATATTTATTTTCATAAAATCACATGATCAATTTTGATTCATGAATAGGTTAATATAATTATGCATGTGATGTACAATAAAGATCCTCAATTTATTAAAACAAGTGGGAGAGGGACGCTCTAAGAAAACTCCCACGGTCTTCCATCATCGGCCAATAGTAAGACAAAAATAGGTGCCCTGAGCCATCTTCGAATAGCCTCCCAATGAAGGGTGACTATTTAGTTGATTACAAGTATGGACATCTTAGGATAGAATAGAAAGGGATGGGGTAACAGGTGATTTCCCTACGGGGACATTACTTGCAACGATTGTCTTTTTATTTGAGATGATGGTATATACTTGATCAAAAGGGAATGATATTCTCCCTACGGAGTCTATCATTGTCTTTTGAAGACCAAAAGATATTGGAAAATATGTTTCATTTGACATGAGATGTCTAGATAGTAAAATCATATAGGATATGATGGTCCTCCTAATCATGTGAATGACATTACCATTCCCACGAAGCGTGTTGTTTATAAGGTTAGGATCCAATGCATGTATTGATAGTGGCTTGAGGGTACCACTATGCATTCATGAGAACAAAAGTTATTTTACTGTTTATTTACATTTATGCTAATGTATGTGCTTATATATATGATTCTCAGATGTCTTCATTTTACCTACTTGCTATCATCCTGAAAGAAATAAGTTGACTGGACCTAACTATGTGGACTAAAAACGAAATTTGGACATTGTCCTTACTGCAAAGGGGTACAAATATGTGATTACTATGGATAGCCTAGACCTTCTAGGGGATGATGCTCCCCAAGAGGACATTGATCACTATTCTAGGTGGATCAAGGCTGATGAGATGGCACGTTGCTATATTTTAGCTTCGATGTCAAGTGTTTTATAGCACCATCATCAAAGTTTCCCAACAGCTAAACATATGATCCTTAACTTAAAGGAGATGTTTGGGGATCAAGGGCGTCCTGCTAAACAGACTACCATGATAGCACTCATAAATACTAAGATGGTAGAAGGAACTCTAGTAAGAGACCATGTTTTAAAAATGATTGACTTTTTAAATGTGTTAGAAGTTTTAGGGGCTGGCATTGATGGTGAGTTCCAGGTTGATATTATTCTTGAGTCACTACCTGACTCTTTTAATCAATTTAAGCTCAACTATAGCAAGAACAAAATGAATTTAATTTTGGCTAAGCTTTTGAGCTCTTTAAAGGCAGCGGAAGGTATTATCAAAAGCCATCCTAGTGCTCATGTGGCTGAGGGTTCTTCTTTTAAGCCCCATCCCAAATAGGCAATGGCAAGTGGAAGAAGAAAAAAACATCCCAAAACTCCAAAGGAAATATGGGTCCTAAAGAGGGGCGTTGGAAAAAGGAAGAAAGGGGGGAACCACAGGGCCAACCACTAAGCCCAAAGGAAAGTGTTTCTACTATGGGGTCATGGGGCATTGGAAGAGAATTTGTCCTAATTATCTAGCCAAGAAAAAGATCACAGGTATAATTGAATCACTTATTATTGAAGTAAGCTATATAGCTGGTTTCAATATTCCGGGTGTACAGATTCTGGTGTAACTAATCACATCTATAATTCATTGGAAGGGTTTCGAAAGACTAGGCGGCTAAGTGATGGAGAGATTATCTTGCAATTAGGAACATAAGCAAAAGTTGTTGCAGTATCAGTGAGAGTAGTTAGTTTATGTTTTTCTTCAAATAAGACACTAGTACTTTATGATTGCGTATATGTGCCTCGCATTAGAAGGAATTTATTATAAGTCTCAAGTTTAATAAAACGTGGTTATTCAGTTTATTTTAATTCAAATGTTGTTATTAAACAAAATGGTTTTTTTATATATTTTGGTACAATAGTTAATGGTCTTTATTTGATTACTCCTAAGATATGCAAAATATATCACACCGAAAAGAATAAACTATCACAAACCTTACCACTTAAAAGAAAAGTTTCTTCTACTAATTCAACTTATCTTTGGAACTTTAGGCTAGGTCATATTAATCTGGATAGGATTCATAAAATGGTAAATAAGGATACTTTGTCTTCCTTGGTTGTTGAATTACTACCAGTCTGTATGTCCTGTTTGGAGGGAAAGATGACTAGAAGATCCTTTGCTTGAAAGCAAAACAGGGCCACAGAAGTATTGGAGCTAATCCATACTCATCTGTATGAACCCTTAAATATTAGGGCTAGAGGGGGCTATGAGTATTTCATCACTTTTACGGATGATTACTCTAAATATGGTTATGTCTATCTATTACACCCCAAGTCAGAAGCCTTTGAAAAGTTCAAAAAGTTTCGGGGCAGAAGTGGAAAAACAATTAGATAGGAACATAAAATCACTTTGATCTGATCGAGGTGGAGAATATCTCTCTAGTGACTTCAGTTAGCATTTGTTGGATAATGGGATTTTATCCTAATTATTTGCACTGGCATACCTCAGTAGAACGGTGTAGCAGAGAGGAGAAATAGGGCCAAAGAAGTATTGGAGTTAATCCATACTCATGTGTTTGAACACTTAAATATTAGGGTTAGAGGCGGCTATGAGTATTTCATCACTTTTACTAATGATTAGTCTATATATGGTTATGTCTATCTATTGCACCACAAGTCAAAAGCCTTTGAAAAGTTCAAAACGTTTTGGGGCAGAAGTGGAAAGGCCATAAAATCACTTCAATCTGATCGAGGTGGGGAATGTCTCTCTAGTGACTTCACTTAGCATTTGTTGGATAATGGGATTTTATCCTAATTATTTGAACCTAGTATACCTCAGTAGAACATGTAGCAGAGAGAAGAAATAGGACACTTTTAGATATGGTAAGGTCAATGATGAGTTATTCTGATTTGCTTATATTCATTTGGGGGTATGCGTTGGGGACAGTGGTATATATTCTAAACTTAATTACAATAAAGTCTACTTCTAAGATTCCAGTAGAGCTTTGGACTGGGCGCAAGCCAAGTTTAAACCACTACCAGATCTAGGGGTGTCCAACCTATGTGTTGAAAGCAAAAACTAGCAAATTGGAACCAAGATCAGAATTGAGTTATTTCATTGCGTATCCTAAGGGGACAAAAGGCTAGCTCTTTTAGAATCCCAGTGAGCAGAAGGTATTTGTTAGGGCGAATGTTGTCTTTTTGAAGGATGATTATATTATGGGTCAGAAGCCTAAGAGTAAAATCACCTTAGAAGAAGCATCAAATGCTTCTTTTATTCATTAGGAAAATGATAATCATGGACTAGATGCCTCTATTCCAACAACTTCTATTACATCGGAGCCAAGTCATAGTGGGAAGACTGTCAAGTCGCCTGATACGTACATGTTCTTAGGAGAGTCAGTCTGAGATGAACACGTTTTAGATCCCAGTAGCTTCGATGAGGCAATATTTGATAAAGATTTAGGACTTTGGCAAAATGCTACGAAAGCTAACATGGAATCTATGTGTTCTAATCAAGTTTAGGAACTTGTGGCACCACCTGCCAATATTAAACCAATTGCCTGTAAGTGGATCTACAAAAGAAAGAGAGGACCCGATGGATCAGTTGAGACTTTTAAAGCTAGACTGGTGGCGAACGGGTTTACTCAAAAAGAGGGTATCGATTATGAGAAAACTTTTTCACCAGTTGTTATGCTTAAGTTTATTCAGATTCTCTTATCCATTGCAGCTCATTTTGATTATGGGATTTGGCAAATGGATGTTAAGACAACATTATTGAATGGCTATCTTGAGGAAGACATCTATATGATGCAACCAAATAGTTTCATAGCTAAGGGCTAATAACATATGGTATGCAATCTGCATAAGTCCATTTATAGTCCTAAGCAAGCTTCTCGAAGTTGGAACATCTGATTTGATTAGGCAATCAACTCATTTGGTTTTGATCAAAACTCAGATGAACCTTGTGTGTATAAGAAGAGTGAAGGAAGCGTAATGGTGTTCTTAGTTCTGTAGATGGATGATATACTACTTATTGGGAATGATGTAGGGGTATTGTGTACGATAAAGGTTTGGTTAGCGAATTAGTTTAATATGAAGGACTTGGGAGAAGCCAGTTACTTCCTCGAGATTAAGCTTTTACGAGATCAGAAGAACAAAATGTTAAGCTTATCTCAAGCTATATATATAGATAAAATTCTAATCAAGTTTGCAATACATAACTCCAAGAAAGGCTTATTTCCTTTTAGGCATGGAGTACCTCTGTCCAAGAATCAGTGTCCTAAGATACTCGAGGAAGAGGAACGCATGAAGGCGGTTCCTTATGCTTCAGCTGTAGGAAGCCTTATGTATGCTATGCTTTGCACTAGACTAGATATTTGTTTTATAGTGGGCATGGTCAACAGATATTAATATAATCCAGGACCAAATCAATGGACTGCCGTGAAACATATACTCAAGTACATGAGAAGGATTAGAGATTATATGTTGCGATACGGGGGTGGTGATCTAAATCCTGTTGGCTACACAGACTCTAACTTTATCTCAGATCAGGACTTTAGAAAGTCAACATCAGGATATGTGTTTACTCTTGGTGGTGGATCTATCAGTTGGAAGAGTGTCAAGTAATAGTGTATTACTGACTCAACCATTGAAGCGGAATATGTAGTTACCTCTGAAGTAGCTAAGGAAGCAGTTTGGCTCAAGAAGTTCCTTTCGGAACTAGGAGTGGTACCACAGTCTCAGTTGCCTATGGTCTTTTATTGTGATAATAGTAGAGCTATAGCTCAATTCAAGGAACCAAGAAACCACAAAGCTGGAAAGCATATAGAGCGCAGGCATTACCTCATTAGAGAGATCATTCAGCGAGGAGACATTGTCGTTACCAAGGATGCATTTGCGGACAATCTTGCAGATCCTTTCACTAAGGCTCTACCTTTTAAAATTTTTTAGCTTTATGTGGATAAGATGGGTGTAAGATGTTATAGGAAATGGATGTGAGTGCAAGTGGGAGTTTGTTAGGATGTGTGCCCTCATATCCAAGACATTTTATTATTATTTAATAGATTAGATTTATTATTGAGTTTCATATTACCATATGTTCGGATGTTGTTTTATATCATGAGATGATTAGTCCTTGAATTGTCATTAGGAGTAGTTCATATATATAAATGAGATTTATACACATGAGATAAGAACTGCTTATATAGGAAATTCTAGAATTGTTCATGACTATTGTTAAGACTAGACATCTTATTTGTAAAGCTGTAATATAGTTAATCTTTATGTGATAAGGTGGTTTACCTCAACCATTAGAGTAGTGGACTCTAGGTTATTGTATTGGTGTATTAGAAATACACTGAACTGGATCACTATAAGAAACGTATGATTTGGAACTGTCACCTTTAATAAGTTTCTTATTCACTATTCATAGTAAGCTCTTAATCTTGAGAAAATAGTAAATTCTAGTTCCGAATAGTGATGACTTTGAGCTACCAATGAGTGAGATCTTTTAGATTAACACTTCAGTATCTTGGAAAGTCATTATTTAGACTATAGAAACACATATTCTCAGGATGGAATCCACACTCTATATATTTGGGAGATGGATAATCACTAAAATTCGGATCTAGTCTTTTCAATAAATTGTTTATTCAAATGATGGCCAATTGTGAGTGATTAATAACTATTGAATTAGGTTCTTAAAATAATTAAAAAATTAATTTGACAATGTAGTATAAAACCCTAATTATTAGTATCCATGTAGAAGGCCCAACTGCAAAAGTATAGTGTATTTGGGTTTACTCTATTCTACTAATTTGAAGTGCAATTTCAATTATATAGTGGAGTTAATTGACTAATTGAAAGTTAACTTAGTGGGACCCACTAAATCCCTTCTCTTGCCCTAATTAGGTTAAGCCCTATATATATGATATGTAGGGAGCCATTTATCATAAGCCCTATATAAAAATAAGAGGCAACCTAGTCTCCTACGATATGGTTTGCCTAAGGGAAAAAAGGAAAAGACCTAGATGAAGGGAACGACTGCGTCCTGCTTCAAGAACAAGGTATCTCTAACCCTTCTTTATCACGATTATATGATTTATGTAGTAATCTGATCAAAGTAAAAATTTTAAAATTGTTTCCACTATAATTTTCCTACCAACACAATGAATGCATTGGAACCTAACCTTATAAACAACATACTCTTTAGGGATGACAATGTCATTCATATGATTAAGAGGACCATCATATCCTCTATGATTTCACTATCAAGACATTTCATGTCAAATGAAATATATTTTTGAATATCCAGTAGTCTTCAAAAGATAATGATAGACTCCGTAAGGAGAATATCATTCCCTTTTGATCAAGTGTATAGCATCATCTCAAATCAAAAGACAACCGTTGCAAGTAGTGTCCCCGTGATGAGATCTGCCTCACCCCGCCCGTCTCTTTCTATTTTATCCTTAGAGGTCCATACTTGTAACCAACTAGATAGTCACCCATCGTGGGGAGGCTACTCAAAGATGGCTTAGGGCACTTATTTTTGTCTTACTATGGGCCGATGATGGAAGATCATAGGAGCTTTCTTAATGTATCTCTCTCCCACTTGTTTTTATAAATTGAGGATCTTTATTATACAACACATACATAATTATATTAACCTATTAATGGATCAAAATTAATCATGTGATTTTATGAAAATAAACATGCAAGAATAAAATTAAAATTATCTCTCACGGCCAACTAAAATTCTTAACAGTGGGCTCTGTACGTCCATTGGTCTTCTTGATGGCTCCCATCCTTTAGCTCTTTCTTCAAAAATAAAACAAATACATGAAGAACCTATACCCACATATGTGAGCTTATATTTAATCTAAAATTAAAAATTAATAGGCTAGGGAAACCAATAGAGCTTGCCCATTCGCAGAAAAAATTTTCAAGTCCATTGCCCTTTACAATTGCCTCAAAACCAATTAAATTAAATACATCACCTAATGGCCAGCCATGAGAGATACAATGTCATCCATCGCATGAATGAATCTTTCAAATATGATGAATAAAATTTAATAAGCATTTAGGTATGTGATTAATCATATACATCACTCATGTATATTTTAGAGTGTACTAATATTAATCTATGTATTCAACAACCCGTATAGGTCAAGTCTCACTTAACCTATAATTTTAAATCCAACATATTTAGGTATCAAATACCCATGTGAATCATACACCTATCATATAAAAAGATGAATATATTAAATAATTGAACTCTTACCCAAAAAATTAATAAATTTGGGTATCTAATACCCAATTGAAACACATGATTAGAAAAATTAATATAATTCTTTTTCATAAATTGTATATATAATATATTATATCTAATATCTAATATTATATATAATACACACACAAATATATATATATATATATATATATGTATAAACTTGCAATCAAGATTATTTGACAATGTTAAATTCTTGTTTGGGGGTATATTAACTTCAAACCCACTGTGCCGTTTGATATTAGATATCAATACCCATCCATATGCGCATCGCGAGGGACTTAAATAAATAAATAAAAACTCCTCTTTTTTTCTCAAAATTCCAACCGCAATTTATGTGAAGCATTCATTCATTAAACTCAAGATGCAGCTATAGGCATATCTCATATGCAAGTCATTATCCATGTACAGAAAATGCCCATTTTGTTTCAAAATAAAAAATAAAAAATTTGTGTAGTCATATGAATAATTAAAGGCATCCGCAACTCATCCTAATGGCGCTACCACAATTTCGTTTTCCATTGATGCATACAGCCGGTATCTTATACCAACAATTCTTCAACCACAATCCCATTACAAGGTGAGATCATAACAAAAATTAAATTATTTAATTAATCCATCTCTATGGGCATCAAACAAGAATTAAATCTTTGTATCAACAGGTTGTATCACAAAATCACATTTTAATATATCCAAAACAACCCTTTGTTTAAACGGGATCCATGAATAGGTATAGAATAAATAAATATAACCTTCAAAATTGATAGATTTATGTAAAGTTGCTAAGATACCAATTGTTGGTAGGAAAAATACAGCGGAAACGATTTAAAAATTTTACTCTGATCAGATTACTACATAAATCACATAATCTTAATAGAGGATGGCTAGTGATACCTTGTTCTTGAAGGACGTAACCATTCTCTTCCTCTAGATCTTCTCCTCTTTTCCCTTAGGTAAATCGTATCGTAGAAGAGTGGGCTACTTCTTATTTTGTCTAGCACAAAAACTTATGATAAACGGCTCCCTACATATCATATATATAGGACTTAACCTAATTAGGGCAAGAAAAGAGATCTAGTGGGTCCCACTAAGTTAGCTTCCAATTAGTAAATTAAATCTTAATTATCTCATAATTAATTTTAATTGACTAATTAATTTCAATTAACTCCACTATATAATTGAAATTGCACTCCAATTTAGTAGAATAGATTAAACCCATATACACTATACTTCTGCAGTTGGCCCTTCTACATGGATACTAATAATCAGGGTTCCATATTATACTGTCAAATTAATTCTCTAATTATTTTAAGAACCTAATTTAATAATTATTAATCACTTTCAATTGGTAAACATTTTAATAAACAATTACTGAAAAGACTGGATCCAGATTTCAGTGATTAACCCATTAAATTAGTACAAAGGTGATATCCATCTCTCTAATATAGAGAGTATAGATTCCATCTTGAGAATATGTGTTCCCACAGTCTAAATAATGACTTCCCAAGATACCGAGATGTTGATCTAAAAGACCTCACTCATTGGTAACTCAAAGTTATCACTATTCAAACTTGAGTTCACTATCCTCTTAAGATTAAGAGCTTACTGCGAATATTGAATGAGAAACTTATTAAAGGTTACAGTTCTAAATGATGCGTTTCTTATAGTGATCTAGTTCAGTGTATTCCTAATACACCAATACAATAACCTAGAGTCCACTACACTAATGGTTGAGATAAACCACCTTATCACATAAAGCTTAATTGTATTACACTTTACAGATAAGATGTCCAGTCTTATCAATGGTTGAGAATAATTCTATAATTACCTATATAATCAATTCATATCTTTTGTGTTTAAATCTCATTTATACACCTGAACCACTCCTAATGACATTTCAAAGACTAATCATCTCATGATGTAAAACAACATCCAAACATATGGTAATATGAAACTTAATAATAAATCAAATCTATTAAATAATAATAAAATGACTTGGATATGAGGGCACACATCTTAACACCAGGTTGCTCAGGTTTGGGCAGGGACTATTTTGTCCCATCTAGTCCTAGCAGAGAGGGTATGCATCATCGATGACATCTGTGAGACTTTAGCTAGTTCTCATACTATTTGACTGACGTGGTTGGTTACCTCTCTTGTTAGTCATGGGTCCGCCCAACAAGACCTTGGTTCGAGAGCTGTACTCGATCCTCAGTTCTTGTGATGTCTAGGGAGCCTACCCGGTGACAGTATGCGATGCCTCTTTCTCTCTCACCGCTGACATGATTGTTGAGACTCTTGGTCTTTCATGAGTCGAGCAGCCTAGCTTCGTATTCTCTCAAGGTTTTGCACTTTCATCTACGTGTCTTATTGCTTCCACCCTCTGTGTCAAAAAAGTTCAATAGTTTTCAACTCGAGTGGTGCGACTTTAGACCAGGGATATTTGCATAAAGGTTATCTTATTCTCAACCTCATTGGGTGCAGTGTGTTGCATCCAATCAGCCACACAAACACGCTGACTCTCTTCCATTATACACTTCTATATGTGTAGAGATCTGAAAAAAAATGAGAAAATTTTTTTTGTTTTTGCGGTAGGACATTTGGCATACACGGTTTTGTCGGTAAAGCCCGGTTTTGCCGGTAAAGCATCTAAATACGTCAGTTCACCATTTGACATGTTTAGAAGCATATTTGGAGTATGTCATAGAAGAGACATATACTTAAAATATTTTGAGGTAGGTACTGTTCAAATTTTAGCTAAAACGGAAACCGTTTCAAAATTGGACAAAAAAGGGCATCCGAGTGGCCCGGGTGGAAAGGAATGATCCCGACCTCAAACGAAAATATTTTCTTCTGATAATTTTCATTTAAAATAATTTTATGAACATTGGTTAAAACCAAATTTTAAATTGAAGCGTTTAGGAATGAGTTGTAGAGTAACGGGCTACGGGGCTCATTAAGGGCAAAATGGTCATTTGCCCTTAGCCCCTTTGTCCTCCACTATAAAATGAACACTTGGGGCCATTATATACACATATACACTCTGAAATTCAGAGAGCTCTCGTCTGTGGGTGAAAAATAGACAAAAGCCCTAGCTTTTTCAACTTTTTAGCCTCCGAAACACGCACTTCGAGGGGGATTTTGGCATAGCTTTCTTCTGGAAAGTTGTTCATCTCCACAAGTACTATATTCTAACCAAACAGTTCATTCATCCAGCAAACACAGCCACCGCAGTTTAAGAAAAATTGATTTCAAGTATGATTTCTTGCTAAGCTAGGAATAGATTTAGTTTTTGCTACCTTGTTACATGTTGATTAATTGGTTTAAATGTTTATTTCATGTTAGGAAATTATCTAAGAGGTGTTACTTTAAAGGACTTAGAGTTAGTAATTTGGAGCTTTATGTATTCTTTGGTTTATTTGATGTTTTGTTGCCATGAGGATGAATTATCTTGTCCTTGTATTTGATTGCTATATTTGATGTGTATTTATGTGATATTTAGTTGATATCTTGGAAGGTAATTGGTTGTGTAATATATTAGTCTTTTATGGGATGTTAGTGACTTTGTGAAATTCTCTAGTGGTTGGTGAAATTGTGATATTGTGGCTTGAGAAATGTGTTAAGGTGTGGGGTTATGACCTATGTCATGTGAAGCCATTTATGGGAACTTAAAGTTATGAATTGTGTGGGGTTTAATGCATGACTTGAAAATGCACACCATGTGTTTGATCATTTGTCATATTGAACTTGCATGATGAACTCATGGCATTTTGGCATAACGTGATTCCTTGGAAACATGGTGTGGGTCAGCACGCGGTGCTGGATATTATGAGGGTGTAGATCCGGTGGTGAAAAACCCAAAATTGGCCATTGGTACTCGCACGCCATCGAGGTCCGGATTGTAAAGCGAGACATATATTGTTACTTGCATGCCAACGGGGAAGAACCGTGAAGCGAGACATGTGTGGCATAGAGTTTGCATGTGTGAGTCATGCATAGTGTATTTGCATTGCATTGAACAACGGGATGGGAAATTATAGTTTGAAAATGTACACTTGCACATGCCACGTCCTAAATTTGTTGCTAGTATTAGTGAGTTATCATACCAGCAGTTGAGTTGACCCATTCGTGGGCAATATATTTCAGATGAGGCACCAGTTGTTTGAGACTTCCTTGAGTGTTGAAGAAAAAGGAAGAAAATGGATTTTGTAGAAGATTTGGCCCTTGAGGCGTGTTTTGAATGTAAGGGCATAAGCCCATTTTATTTTGTTTCTTATTTGAACAACTTGTAAACATGAGGCCTAGGGCCATTTTCGTAAGGAATGTATGATGTTTTTAATTAAACATGTATTACCTAGATGTATGGGAAGTAGTTGATAGATGTATATTGAACTATGACAATTGTGGCCACTGAGTGAGGGCGGATTTTTGACGCATTTATACTCATATATGTTGTGAAAAATTAGGTGAGAAGAACCTTAGAAAAACAAGGGAGACCATGTCCAATTTTTAGGAAAATTTGAACCTTAGTTAAGTGTTAAAAAACACAAACCAAGTGGGGGAAATAAATGCCCAAAAAGAAAGTTTGAAAACCTAGAATAAGTGGGCCAATAATGGAGAAAGAATGGTCTTGAAAAACTTGAAATAAAAGTCAAAAATTGGACAAATTGGTTGCAGCCATGAACAGTGAAATTTAGAAATTCAGAAAATCAGAAAATCAGGTCTCTGTGCTACAGTGCCAGAACAGGCCTGAACTGCCCCGCGCGCGCGCCAGTCAGCAGCCTGCGCCCACGCCTGTCACGACCCGAAACCCACCCTATGCGGATCTCGTGTCGCGGGGCCGACCCGAAGGCCGTCCCTACTTTTTCCATTCCTGTATCATGTACTAATATGCAATGTACTAAAAATCTAAAACAATGAACAGCGGAAGTCTTTATTAATTACAGTAATCCAGCGGAAGTCTTTTAAATAGTTTAAACAGTGGAAGTCTATTAAATACATGACATAGTTCTACATAAGACAAAATGAGAACTAAACGTAACCAGCACCCGGGGGTGGTGAATTCATGGGAGAACTAACATAGACTGATACCGTACTTCAAAATGTCCCCCTACGCTTTCAGACTCCTACTAGGGTCTCGCAGCGTCATCACCTGAAATGGGGGTAAGTGGGGTGGAATGAGCTACAAAGCTCAGTAAGTAAATGCAAATCTCCAACACTGGTATCGATGATCAATGAATCCATGAATAAGATTATGATAGCCAATCATAAGAATAAGATGCTGTGATAGCCAATGGAAACAATTGCCACGAGGGCCAATGGAAACTATTGCCACGAGGGCCAATGAATAGTAATCACAATACACAATCAGGAGTATTGGGTATAATATCAATATGAAGAAATTCAATGATAATAGAACAACAATGAAGTACTGCCACAATGAACCGATCACAATCAAACCAATCAAAGCAAGTCCTTCAAGACTTGAAGAATCATAAGGAATAGTGCCATTCAACAATCAAGTTCTGTCAGTCACAAGAGATGCTTTTATTCTGTAACATGCCAGTGAAATTGCAAATGAAATGCCAATGGAAATGCAATGAAATGCCAATGATCATGCCAGTCAATTGCCGGTGGAAAGCCTTCAAAGAATTCATTCCTGCCACCTGTCCATTCATGGACTTGACCCTTAGGTCTCCAGTCAATACAGAAGCATCGGATGGATGTTGTGACTGAGCACAAATTCGGTATTCATAACATATCATGATCATTCGTGATTCCATAGAAGTATAAAATGGAATATCATAGATTCGATGAAAGCATAACAGTACGCCTTTCAAGGCATGGTTCAACATGATAACAATGATACAACAGTCAATCGATGTCCACAAGATAGAACAATATCACATTGTGGATAGCAATAACATCAGGTACTTTCAAAGCACAGTGAAACATGATAACAATGATACATCAGTCAGTCAAAGGCCCACAAGATAGGAAAATATCGAATTGTGGACACAAGGATATCAATACATTCAAGAGTACGAATTGGCAGTGAAATAATGAACTTGGCTTGTGGAAACACCACATGTAAGAGAGAGTGATCCACTTACCTCTATCGTGATTAGAAATCAGGAATCCGTGAGTGTACCCTTGCCTTTCGAGTTCCCTATATATCAGTGAATACGTTTTAGAATAAATGCTATTCATCAAATTTTATGCCTTTCTATGATAAGTATTTCAAATACTAATTTAGACTTTACCATTGTGTCTGGAATGCCGAAGAAAGTCGGTTTAGGCTTTCGCGGAATTCCATTTGAACTTTTGTACTAAAAAGAGCAATATGGTCATTTTGCACTTTAATGGTATTTTATCCTTTGGGGTCCCATCTCATAAAACGGACCCTACCATTGGACTCAGAATGTCCGAGATAATAAGTTTTGACTATTTATTTGTATCGTTTGGACTTTGTTTGACCCATATTTGAAATAGGGGCATTATTGTAAAAATTAATATTTAATTAATTTTCCTGTTTGGGCAACAGTGACATTTCCTCAAACTTTTGGGGTCAAAGAGTAAATACTCAAAGTTGCGGTCTGAACCAGTGGGTTCACTGTTTAGAAACCCTAACCGGTTCGGTTCTTCACTGAACCAAACGGTTCAGTTTAGTTTATAGAACCGGATTACAATAAACCCCTTTCCTATTCTATCCCTGGTTTGGATAACCCCAAACCCAATTTCTATTTATTATCCTTGCAACCAAACAAGCCCAAATCCATTTAAATTAAAAACCCAAAACGACACAGTATCTCTTAACCATTTATGTGCGGTCGGGTCCTGACCCGATCCGAACCCGGATCCGGTCTAATTCCAACCCGATAACCACACGACTTTCCGGTCATCTTCCTCAGAACTCTGGTAGGGTTCTGGCGTGAATAGTCACCTTCTCCGGTGATGGTCACTTAATTTCAGTCAGTTTTTTAAGCCGTTTTAAATGCCATTTTATCCCATTTTTCCCAAGGATTTCAAATCCACTCTCGGTTTCCATCGAATCCCTCCCCATCTTTAAGAATAGAGGTTTAGACATCTCCAGCCGATTCTCCGGCCAAGTGATATTTTCTATTTTCATGGCATTTTACTCACTGTTTTGGCTCTAAAATTCTCCTAGTGTGTTTCTGCACTGGTATAGGTTGTTTCTAGAAACTTTAAACAAGTTATAATCCTAAGTTTTCATGAAACCCGAAATTATCCATCAACCTGCAATTCAGTTTTTCTCTTTGGTTTCTAAACCATTTTCTATCATTCTTTTTGCAATAAGTTCCATTTTTCATGCTGATTTAGACCCTACAAATAAATACAAGCTTCATGCTTTAAATCGAAATAACAGAACTCAAACTCTAACCTGGGTTTTCAGGTTTTTAGCTCACTGTGACCCCTTCAAGCCCTTCTGTTCTGCTCCTGAGTTCCTTGCCAATGTTCCTGATCTTTCCTTGATTTCCTTTTCCCCCGAAAGTGAGAGAGCACAAGCATATAATGAGCTTTTCCTTTTTTCTCTCTCTCTCTCTTTCTCTCTCTCTCTCTCTAGTCGGACCTCACCATGCCCTGTGACCTTCTTACACACTCCAACACCTACTTCTGTCACCACCACTCCCTATTGAGTATTATACACTCAACTCCTTTCACACACACATATAACCGTACACACACACACCTTTTGATACATATATATATATATATATACATTCACCCACTCACACACACTTGCACGGCTAGTAACAGCCTTTGCCCACCTTTCTTTTCTTTTCTTTTTGTTCTTTCATTTAATATACACATATACATATAATACATTTTATAATATATATATACATTTATAATTCATAATTATACATATTTTATACGTACCTATACGCCCATACATATACGTATATACTTAAACTCTAGGCACGTATGCATACACTGATTTTTCATGGTCTACGTTCATGGGTGCATGCATGCATGCATGGGTTTACGTGCGTGTGCGCATTACGAGGTATAGTCCCTAGGTGCTCGGGTGTTACCCAGCACGGTTTATACATTTCAATCATTTTCCATTTAGAGTCATTCATTTCCGTGAAATACCATGATATACATTTCTTACCGTTCAAGTTACACTATATAACCAACTTACCTCGGTATACGTGACGTATCCCGGGTCAGGATATTACAACGCCCGAGCACGCACCGCGCCCTGCCCTACGCGTCCTGCCTTACCCTGCCTTGCTCACCTGCTGTCCTACCCTGCTGTCCAGCCCTGTTTCACCACCCTTTTGAGTCATTTTTGGGACACCTTTTGGGTTACATTTGGACATTATTTTGGGCCATGTTTGGCCAATTTTTGGGACATGTTTGAACCCCATTAAGGACTGTTTTAGGGACTTTTGTAGGCCATGTTTTGGTCATGTTGTGACCTATATTTCAAGGGCATGTTTGGCCATCCACTAGGACCAACTTTGGCCTGATATTTGACTATCTTTTGACCATGTCATAGAAAATTTTGAGGTTATCCGGGACATCACTTTGGGGAAAATTTTGGAGATACTTTAAGGCTATTTTAAGGGTCATTTTTAAACATGATTTAAATTGTTTGGGGCGTTAATTGGAACAAGCATTTAAGTTTAATCTTGACCACTTCTTGGACTATACTTTAGGGTATTTTGAGACCTTTTTTGGGAAACTGTTACATAGCACTTTGAGAAAGGTTTTGAAAACATTTTGAGAACCGTTTTTCAATATGATTTAAAGTATTTGGGCATTAATTGAGAGGAGTACTTGAGCTATGTTGAGGAACGATTTTGAGTTATATTGAATGTCTAATCTTTGTTGGGAGAAACTTGAGGAATGATGATGGAGATTTCAATTTAATTTACCGAATTGTCACTTCTTTTCCTTTCTTTTGTTTCGTTCAGTCGCTCCCAGGGTTCGTGGAAATCTGGGGCGTGACAATATGCATTTCATGCTGCCATCCATATCGATGCTCTATCGTATATTCTTGAGTCATCGTTTCCTCTTCCACTAGTACTAGGCGCACTGTGTCTTTGCGATTGAGCAGCCTGATCACTAGGATCTGTGCTGCATAGTAGATTCTTTTTTACAATACTGATATACTCATCCTTCATCTTAATCCGTTTACACATCAGACTCTAGCTAGGTCACGGGGAGGATGATGTTGATGATGAGCATAAGGAGGCATAGCTGCCAAAGTAGTGGCAGCAGTAGCCACTAGTACCGGTTCCGTATCAACAGCCACATATGTCGCCGCTACAGCAATAGTTCAGAGAGCAAATACATGTTGAGGCCTTCCTAGTTGACAGGACTCCACAGTAGTTTCATACCCTCTAAGGTGCAAACTTTCATGCATTAGCAGGAGCCTCATCATCTTTCGTCGGTCAACCGATTACCAAAAATGAGCTTGAGGAGCAATTACAACTTCATCATGATTAGATCACTGTTGATATGGATCACATATTGGAGCAGCATTATCTTCGGTTACATTTAAACTATTTCATCCCAATGATGGAGGGGACTGCCTACTTTGGAAGAGCTCTACAAGGCTTGACAGAGGCTTTCGCTCGTATCTTTTCTCCTTCTCCTCCTCCAGTTACAGATGATCAATGTTGTAGCTTGTAGTTGGTTTCATGAGTGATGAGTGCTATTGTAGTAAGGTTTTTACTTGTATTTTTTTTTTTTTTTTGGCTCATGAGCTACATGTACTTATGTTTTTTTTTTTTTTTTTCTTTTTTATAGTTTCTCACTACAATTCTTGTTTATCTTTTTGGAATTGATGATAGACTCCTATTTTTTCTATGATATCTCTGATATTTCTCTTTTTTGTTTATGATCATTACTGTTAGTACTTTATTATCTCACTATGCATGCTTATTTTGTTATATTTTGCTTCCTTATGATCTTCCCTTCTTGTTACCAAAATGGTCATCGTGACAAAAAAATAAAAAAAGGAGAGATGGTGTTACATAGGGGGAGTTGTACAAAAAAGGAGATTAGATTATTGTTATTATGCATATATTGAGGGGCAGTAATATATATTTTTTTGCATATGTATGAGATAGCTTAGAGCACTTTGTATTCCTCAAGTCTCGTTTTAATTTCGTATGATTTTCATGTTTACTGTACCTTTTTTATATTGATACTCATCCATTGTGTAATCTCATTCGATATATTTGATATATCTCTTTTTGTTTGATCTCACGCGTTATAGTTGAGTTTGTTGTGCAAGAAACAAGTTTGCCTTGTGTGGAGCAGTACTCAGTGATGTCTATAGTATAAGTTACTGAGTCATAATGTATAATTTTTTTCTATCTGATTCTTTAGGGGTTATAGAGTTTGGAATTATATTATTATACTTTTTTTTGTAGTTTAGTCAAGGATTGCCAAAGGGAAAGTTTGTTAGGACCATGGGGTCTGATATTGTAATTGCATAATCCAGTTTGACAAAACATTCTGTGTGTGTAATCCTTACATAAGTCCTACGAGTGAGTACCTCAACGCCCGTTCTTTTTTAAGTTCATCCAAAAGACATTACCTTGTATCATTATCGGTCGACTTGGTTCTTGAAGGGTATATTGGACTTTTGTATTTGATTTGGATCTCACACGTTCACATCATATATGCATTGCATATAATTTTTATCATAACATCATGTATGTGATTGACTTGGGGTTGTGAACCAATTTTTTCAAAATGCATCTTTAAAATACTTTAGGAAAAAATTCAGTTCACAAGACAAGCAAGAATGAGCAACTCTTTATTGCTTGTTCAAATAAAGCCTTGGCTCGTTGGAACGAACAACAGAGAAGTTCATTCTTATTTGTTCGAAGACTCTGTATCAAATAAGGGGCTGCAACCTCAAAGTTGTGTCCGTTTGATATTTGTTCTTTGTTCGTTCGAACGAACTAGTACTCGTTCGAATGAATGATGGTTCGTTTGAATGAACACTGGATGAAAAATAGTTTTATATTATGTTTTCAAGCCATTTGGGGATCAATCAAGCTTTTAGTGAAAATACATGAAAATATGATTTAGAGTAGTCAAAAACAGAGTGAGAGAGTCTCATATTGTGAGAGCAAAATTGTTGATAGATGATGAAGCTCTTGTGAGAGATCATTCATACATGTTATTCATACACATCTCGACTCTTGTTTACTGGTTGATTTGGATCATCCACTAGATCTAAATCAGATCTAAGAGTCTTGGCTCATGTCAATTTCCTCATTGACAAAAGATGGAGTTCAAGCTTGAGGATTTGGCATTAAATAATTGGTGGACACCGAGGTCGTGAGGATTCACGATTGTTAACCCACTTGATCGGAGGAGTCCGTGACTGTGGAGGATTCTGATCGTATGAAAGTTCGACTACAAGATTCCTGAGGATTCAATGGGAATTTGAAGATGTAATCGGGGGAGAACGGAGCTTAAGGTACTTCGCTCATTTGTAAATATGTTGTATTTCACTTTCCATCGTAATGGAATCCTTCCTTGAGTATTGGCCCAGCTCTAGAGTTTTAATCTAAGGATTGTTGTCCTTGGTGGTTTCTCCGTCATCAATCGGTTTGTAATCTCTCATTCTCTTCATCTCTTTCAATTTATTATGTGCTTCAATTGAAATGCTTCCACTAGAATATATAAATTGAGTTTTCATGAAATTCATAATTGTTCATTAATTTGATAAATTGAAAACTTGGTTGAGTAAATTGATTGAAATTATAAATTGATCAATTAGTTGATTTTGCGTTAAAATTGTATATAAAATCAAGCTAGTTTGATCAATTTGGTGAAGGTTGATAGGTTAGTATATTTAGATGATTCTTGGTGAATTCATTGGTGGATGAGATAAATGTTAGATTAATTATAAGGACTTGAAAATTGAGAGTAAATTTTTTGTTTTGCCAGTAGAGCACTATTTGTAATATCCTGACCCGGGATAACACATAGACCGAGGTAGACCGGTTGAGTAGTGTAATACCCGTTGTAACCGAACATGAGTGCTGAATAAAATAGAATAATTCTAATTAAGTCCAAAGAGTCAAATAATAATACCAAGCTTTGACCAAGCAATGAATATAGTATAAAGATAAACTGATACCGATTCAGATCGAGAATAGTAAACCCCAAAATATACCGAACTATTTTTGAGTAATATATAGTGATGTGTACGATTACCGAGGTAATTAGTAGAAGTTATAATATCAGAAAATTATGAGATTAAGAAAAGCCAAGTACGAACAGACCAAGCCGATAAAAATAATACCAAAATAGAACTGAGTTATCATAATAAAATATGTACAGTAATAGGCACGCAGTTTGAGACAAATAGTGAGAGTCACCAATAGAGCAGTTATGATATTTAATATAGGAGAATTGAATCCCAAGAAATTCCGAGTACCTAGGAGTACCAGTATAACAAAACCGAGCAGTACGGTGAATCGTGTACGTAGGCCAGTACATGCCTCGATATACATGCATAATGTATTTTAATAAATAGAAGAATATATATATATATATATGAGAATATATATATATATGTAAATAAATAAATGTAAAATATATACAAGTATATATATATACAGTTATGTATAAATATGTATTATAAAAATATATGTAATATATATATATATAATGCAATTTTATTATTATTATTATTATTATTATATACACATACATAAGCATGCAAGGAAGTGAAAAAGAAAAAGAATAGAAAAAGTAAAAGAAAAATGAGCAGCCTACACCATGTGTGGTGTGAGATGTGTGTGTGATATTTTTATAATATATAATATAATGTATACCTAATATCAGGTGAACCAGAGAAGTAGGAAAAAAGAGGAAGGTAAACAAAAGAAGAAAAATAGAAAGGCAAAGTCAAAAAGTGGGGGGGCGGTGGCCGAAATAGTGTAGGGAATAGTGTACATCTATATGTGTGTATAGGAAGCGTGCAGTAGGAGATGAAGTGAAAGAAAAGCAAGAAAGAGAGAAAAAGTCAGGAAGTAGGGGTGTGGGGCAGCGGTAGCGTACAACAGGTGTAGCAGGTGAGGAAGAAAAGAAAAGAAAAGAGAAATTGGAGAAAGAGGGACGGTGCAATGAGAGGACAGAAGGGTGGCACAGCGTGGTGCATGTGCCAATATGTGTATATGTGTATTTTAATATATGTATATATATGACATATTATGGAGAGAAAGAGAGGAAAATTGAGAAAATGAGAAGGGAAGAAGATGGCAGTAAGCAGTGGGTGATAGATGCATATGTGTGTGTTGGTGTAGTGTAAGTGCAGCAAGGGAAATATTGTATATAGATATATGTGTGTTTGGGTGCAGCTTGTAGAAGCTGTTGGGAGCCATTGGCAGTTGAACAAAAGAGAGAAAAATAAGAAGAACAGAGAAGGGGGAGACAGAAGTGCGTTGCAACAAATGGGAATTGTCAAAATCAAGAAGCAGCGGCAGCGTTGATTTGGATTTGGTAGAGGTAGACTCTTCAAGGGGGAGAACATGCTCAATCGTTGGTGGATTACCCATTGTCCAGGCAGTATATTCAAGAGAAGGAGCTTGATCCTTACTGTTGGGCAAACGAGGAGTGAGTTCTCAAGGAAGGTCATCCACAAAACAACAACGAGAGTTGAAGAAGTTGGTCTACACAGTGAACTATAAGAGGAGAGGGGGCTGCTATTATTGGAAGCTTGATGGAACTGAGGATTATTCGATAAACGAATGGTGCTGTTTCTATGGTTATTATTGTGATGGGCTTGCAGATAGGTTAATGGTTATACTTACAGAAATTTTCCTGAGCAACACTTGAGGTCAAAGGATTGATTCTTGGAGAAAGATTTAAGGCTTTCCTTGTGGTATTTCTTTAGATAATTCAGATGAATATACCAATGGACCTATGCATTGGACAGCTAGTTCCGATGATAGATCTAGTTATTCGTAAGTCATTATTCTTTTGATTAAGCAAAAGAGACTTACGAGGAAGTGGTTGATGGACCAACTGAGGGTTCATTAGTGTTTGTGGGGTTGCCAAATGACGATTTTAATGCCGGTGGAATATTGACTACAGCTAGACAAAGGTTAGATTTAATTATTGTTGGCTATTTCAAATTAAAATAGAACTTTGTGAAATTAAAAATTGTTCCCAGAATTTATGGTTAATTGTGAATTGACCCGAGTAATAAAATAATATTTAATTGAAATAATTTAAGAGGAGAAATTACCAAAATGACCCTTAATCGAAAAGTAGTCAAACAGATTCCAATTAAAATAAAAGAATATTGAATTTTTATTATTTCGAGTATTCTGGACTCAACCGTGGAGTCCAATTTGTGAAAAGAAATCTCGAGAAGTAAGAACTTGTAAAAGTGTAAAATGACTATTTTGCCCTTTTTAGTACATATGTCCAAATTAAATTCCGCGAAAGCCTAAATTGACTTTGTTCGACCATCTGGATTCAATGGTAGAGTCTATTCAAGTAAACGAAGATACCAATAGTAAAGAGACATAAAATTTGATGAATAGCATAAATTCATGTGACGATAGACTGAGACATACTTTGTGAATCTTAGGAACACGAAAAGGAAAGGAGAAGGCAGGTTGACCTTTTAGACAGATACAGTAAGAAGAGTGAGTTATTACCGATTGGTTTGGCTGCGTAGCGGACACAACTCCCTATGGTTGAGACAAACCCTTTTAGGTATGATATTTTGCTAAGTAAGGAATAGGATTAAGTTTAGGAATGATTTGTATGTTGATTGAATGAATCATATGTTTATTTGATGTTAGACGATCACATAGGGAATGGTTGTTTTGAAACAAAACCTAGAGTTGATTGCTTATGTGCTTGTGTGTTCTTTGTTGATATTTGGAGTTATGATTTGTTCTATGTGTTAGTGTTGTATATGATTTATGTTCTTGGAGAGTTATTAAGATTGTGAATATGTGACTTGAGTATGTGTTTAAATTGATTGTGTATAGCATACATACATGTGAAAGAAGTTTGGTAATTCAAATATTATTGTTGCTTTAAGTAGAATGCATTATTTAAAGCATGCTCCATGTATTGGTAAAATGCTTCATTGAGACTGCATTATTGCATGGTGGAATCAAGGCATATTGGCATGGTGTGATTCTTGAAAGCATAGTATAGGTTGAGCACATGGTGCTATGCATTATGAGGGTGTAGATCCTATGGTGAAAAACCCAAAATTGGCCATTGCATTGGTGCCTAGTATCCAACGGATGCGATCTGTGAACGGGACATTGGTACTCAGGGTCCATCGGAAGTGATCCATAAACAAGACATGGGTGTGGCATAGATTTGGATGGGTGTGTCATGCATATTTCCATTACATCGTATTAATGGGTTCATGGATGTGGCATAGAATTTGTATGGATGCATTATGAACATTACCATTACATTGTATGGATGATTAGGGAGGCATGTAGAAATGAATGTACACTTGCACATGCTATGCCTTAATTTTGTTTCTTGCATTAGCATTGTGTCATACCAGTAGTTGCGCTGACCCATTCATGGGATATCATATTATAGATGACGCTCCTAGTACTTGAGACTTGATGAAGTCTTGAAGGAATGAGGGGAAAAGAACATGGAAGTATATTTTGCCCTTGGGGCATATTTTGATGTTGTATAAGGGCATAAGCCCTAAACCATGTGTTTAATTGTATGTTATGAAAACAATAGGCAAGGCCCTATAGATTGGTATCAGAACATGAATGAGATTGTTGTTTGAAAAAAATGTAATTGTCTTTAATTAATTCCTTTTATTTCATTTATTTGTTTTAGTTTAATTTCCATTCACTCCCTGGGTTTGTGAAAATTCGGGGCGTGACATTAATTATGTTGAGTAATTTTGTTGATTGTATCCTCTTTTATTTTTAACCAACAATTGAAATATACATCAAAAGAAATTTTTATTCAATACCTACCTAATCAACCTCCTTCCCACCCTTCTTCTAGGTGATTCTCACACTTTAGGACGTTGAGTGATACCTAGTGGTATCCCCCCGCAACATTGGTAAAATATCATAAAAATTACATGTAAGTCCATAAATGACCAAAATAACTTATATGGGATGACAATATTCAATAATTAGCAAAATTCCCTCCAAATGGCTAAATAGCATCAATATTACAAAAATACCCCTAGGTGGGAAACCTATAGTATTTACCAAAATGCCCTTAATGGGCATTATGAGTATTATACCCTCAAGGGTCCTAATGTGTCAAATGAGAAAAATGCCCTTAGTAGGCATAATGACCAAAATGACAAAAATGCCCTCGATAGGTAAAATGACCAAAATGTTGAAAATACCCTTTATGGGCATAATAATGAAAATGCCCTCTATGTGCGAAATGACAAAAATGTCCTTTATGGTCAGAATGACCAAAATGCCCTTTATGGAAAAAAATAACAAAAATGGCTTCTATGAGTGAAATGACCAAAATGTCGTTTATCGACAAAATAACCAAAATGTCAAAAATGGCCTCTGTGGGCATAATGACGAAAATACCCTCTATGAGCGAAATGACCAAAATGTCCTCTATAGATAAAATGACTAAAATGTTGAAAATGCCTTCTATGGGCATAATGATGAAAATGCCCTTTACGGGTGAAAGGATTAAAAAATAAAAAATACTGAAAATGCCCTCTACCTGGCGAAATTACCAAAATGCCCTTTATGGACAAAATTACCAAAATGTCGAAAATACCTTCTATGGACAAAATGATAGAAATGCCCTCTAGAGAAAAAATAACCAAAATGCCCTCTATGGACAATATGACCAAAATGTCAAAAATGCCCTTTGGGCATAATGACATAAATGCCCTCTATAGGCAAAATGAGAAATTTCCAAAGTACCCCAAGATGGGACATATTGTAACGGTAACACTCACCTCCAGTAAAATAGGCAGCTAGACATAATGTGTCGAGAACTATAGTTATAAAAGAAACTTTTTGAATTCTTTGAACATAAAACAGCTATATGACCTAAAATAGGGTTAGAAACTAACCTAACTCAATAGTTAAAATACTCTACTTTTTTATTTTATTTGGGTAACGGGACAATTTATAATAATTTAATTAATTTAATCATTTAATTTAATATTATATATATTTCTTGTTAATATAATACACATGAGCCACAATGGCACAGTGGCATACACATGGGACTTAGGTTCCTCACAGTGTGAAAGGTGTAGGGGTCGAATCTAGGTAGCCGCAGCTCCCATTTATTTTGTTGATAATTCGAATGTCAAATAGTGGATAGGAGACAAAACAGTGATAAGATAATTCTTATTCGATATTTGGTTATTAAATTGAAGTTCTAGCCCGTTAGCCAAATAAACCTTTTTTGCTTTACATTTAAAAACCAAGGCCTAAACGACGTCGTGTAACTAAACCAAATGTGCGATTGGACGGGTTCTGACCCAAACCCGAACTCACCCAAAACCCAACCCAAACTGTTCATCGTCTTCCCCATCTTGCATGTCGCTGTTGCCCTAGTTGCAGGTTTTAGAAAAGGCCTATTTCTTTACTTTTTAGGCAGCCATTTCGTCTGTTTTCAATTCCTTTGGAATCCTAGGACTTTAGGTGAGGCTTGAGCATTGGTTTGGGAGCTCGAATTGACCTGAAAAGCTCCTTTGGAGTTTTGATACTTCTTTAGTTATAGGGTTCATACATGGTCATTTCTTGGCCAAAATTGATGGGGTTGGGCTCGTTGTGTTTGTCTTATTATGGGGGTTCATCTTACGATCACAAAATGAAGTTTTAAGTTCATTTTATAGGAGTTGGTTTCCAAAACTATGTCGACAACTTGAGGTTTATGGGTCTTTTCTTAAGATTTTTGGTCGCGGTCTAGCATTTTTGTGACCCTTGTAAGGTCTATTCTAAGTCCCAATCAACCAAACTTGGATTAATTTCAGTTAGTTTAGACCTGCTTTTTAAAGGTCCATCAATGGTGGATTTCATGTGGGTCTTACCATTTTAAAATTCCTAAGTGCTTTTTGTCTACTCCCAAACTCTAGTACAATACCCATAAGGACCATGCATGCACTTAATCCCCATTAAACAGTAGGTTTTGTAATATTTTTCTAGAGAGAAAATCTTAGAATGGTTAGGGTTTTACGTTTGTGAGTGGCTTCTCCCTCTTCTCCTTGGCTCAATTCTAAGCTGCTTAGGCTTCTTAGAGTATGCCTCAAGTTCCTTTTTCTCTTCTTCTTCTTCTTATTCTTCTTCTCTCTCTACCTTACTCTCTCTCTCTCTCTCTCTTGCCGCCCTCACACATGTACACACTTCTGATTTTATGCACATCACATATATATATATATATATATTCATATGCATATATTTATATATTTTAAGTTGGGTGCTGATGTGTTGCATGAAAGGGGATTGGTTGTGGAGGTGGTGGAACGGGCTTTGATATAGTATGTATATATATCTTATGATATATATAACACAAGAGTGTTGTAGCTCAAGTGGTTTATTTTTTAGACATATGTTCTTCCCACTTTTTTAGTCTTGGGATCAAACATTTGGGCTAACACTTTTGGCCTATTTTCCTTTATTTTGTTTTCTTCTTATGCCTTGTTTGGCATTTTTATATTTTACCCCATTTTTGTTTTTTGCTTTATTTTTATTTTTTTCCTTGTGTACTTGTATTCTTATTCACTTCCTTCATGATCGATTTCACAAATCGAAGTCTTGTGAATTTGATTATTTTCTTCGTGTGTCGACCTCGATAATTTAGGTCCTATTATTTTTTGTAACTTTTATTTTTCTTGGTTTAGTTTTCTTAATTATTATTTTACTTTATAAGGTCTCTAATACTTAATTAGTGACTTAATTTCCATTAACCAGGTCGGGGTGTTATAATCCTCTTTGCCAATGGTGGGGACACAGTCCACCTTTGGTGCCTTACGACATTGGATGATGTGCCCAACTTTAGCCGGTTCAATTGGGATAGAGTGGTGAAAGTGGTGCTTCACTGATAGATGTGCTCATTATCCTAGGGGGTTATGAAAGGACTGGAAGGTTTCAACGTGGTGTTCGAGGTATGCCTTTCCCTTTTTGAATTTTGTTTTGTCATTTGTTTTCATTTGTAGACCCTACTTGACCTTGGTTTGGTTTTCTTGTACAGATTTGGTCTTGTGAGCTTCTACGACTGCTCTCGTACCCTTTGGCTACACCGAATGATAATGTGTTTCCCCACATGTGGCAATGGAGGGGAAACAGGCTCACCCGAAGGGGTGCCTAGTGTGATCAGGCAAGTTCTGATTGGCTTTGGACTGGATCCAACTAACGTGGTAAACCATTTTCACAACTTGTCCTTTTTTTGTGTTGTTGGCCTATGACGAGGACTTAAATTGTGTGATTTTTGACAGGTGCAACAGAACCCATAGGGTGAGGTCCTTGCGTTGGTAAAGAGAAGTATGGGGATATCCTGTACACGCTTGATTTTAGAGGGCCCATTCAAGCGGGTTTTTTATTTAGGCGAGCAGGCGGTTTGCCAAGTGGACAATGTGGCTTAGCTTTTCCCTCCAATGGCTCTTCCAAAACATATGAGAAAGCTTGATCATCTTTCTAAGGATGCCCAATTTTTGGAGCTTTTGTAGGGTATACCAATGTAGCAGTTTTTCAATCGCTTCACAGTGTTTGCGGCTTATCTTAAGGGACTCGCACCTCCCTTGATTGGAGGACCCCCTCTTCCCACCAGAATTGTTTGGCCTAGTGCTAGTGACCGGTCTTCTCAAAAGGCCAAGACCGCAGCACTAAGAAGGGCATTCTTGTGGCTTTTCCTCCATTCAATGTGCTAGTTATGATCGAGGATGGCACACTTCTCTTTGAGGAGCTCACGAGGGCTATGGGCATTATTGAGGAACTTCCTCCACCCGACCATTTGTCTAGGGTAAGATCTAACTATTTGATGTTTTATATTTTCTGTTGAAGGTTTTGCTAACACTTTTAGTGGCATTTTCGGTAGTCCAATTGATCTATCGAATGGCTTGTGTCTACATTACGACCCTCAAGCACATGGTGACGCAAGTCACAATCAAGTCGTGACGAAGGGCTACTTGTCGGACTGATACGGACATTGTATAGTGTTTAACTTTAATGATTGTGCCCTATCTAAATAACCCCCCTAGGTTTGGAGGAGCTCTAAACGTTTTGACGATGATGAGGATATAGAGGAAATGTTGTCACCAAGACAGTCGAGGCAATAGGAGGGTAGACGGAGCGAGCACTGTTAGATTTGTGTAGCCGCTTTTTAAATTTTATGAACAATGTTTATTTTTCTTTCATATTTTTGTACAAATATTTTGGAACATGTATGTAACCCTTTCTTGCTGAAGATGTCTAGTTTTAGATAAAAAATGAGTGATTTTGACACTTGGTGAGCCCGAATAAACCCCAAAAATACAGAATTGGGCAAACTGGCCCTAGAAACTCTGTGTGCCGATCGGCACATTGAGGGGGTTATTTTTTGTGCCCCAATTCTGATTGACACTCGTGTGTGCCGATCGGTCATGCGTGCAAGTTTCGTCCAATTTTGGCAATAGCCACGTTTTTTCCAAAATTTAACTTCCTAACCCAACTTAGAGAAGGAATTGCAGGTTTTTATGACTATAGAAAGAGCTTTAACCTCTCATTATGTATCTTTCTCACTTTTCTCTTATTTCCACAGCCCTTTCAAGTATTGTCCTCCTTATGGCTACCACAACTACTAGCATAGATGGTTTTGATGGCGAGTTGCACTCATGGATGGTCTTTCTTACGCTGTTAGAAAGGATCAATTTGGGATCATTCAAACTGAAATCTCTTCTTTTCATGACTAATATCATAGTGGAGCAACTACTTGCTGGTTCGATCGAGCAATAGAGAGTTGTTCATTCTACTTATCTCGTGAATAAAATTTTCCCTTAGAGTTTTTTAATATGCATTTTTTGGGAAAATGTTTTCACAATCACAAGTCTAACACACACATGATGTTATGATAAAAACTATATGCAACATGTGACTGTGTGAGATCCAAATCAAAAACAAAAGTCCAATATACCTTTCGTGAACCAAGTCGGCCGGTAGATATACATGGTAATGTCTCTTGGATTATCTTGGAGTAGAACAGGCATTGAGGTACTCAATCCTAGGACTTATGTAATGATTAAACGCAAATCACGTTTTATCAAACCGGATTAGCCAATTACAATATTGGATCCTTTGGTCGCCATGACCCTGAACCCACCCAATGCAGATTAAAGGTCAGTGATCGACACTCACTCAAACAGGCCGAACAAAATCAAATGAATTGCACCAAAGAGTAATAAAAAAAAATTTGTGTATCAAGTGCGAAAGCTACACATATTCAACTTATTTGATAACAAATCAAACTTTAACAATCATTAATAAGATTTATCCTAAGTACATTTTTCATCATCATGAATCACCAATCAAGTCTAATAACATTTCTAGTATCACTATGTCATAATATCTAACATTAACATTAACCTTACATAATATATAATCAAATTACGACTCGAAGCTATACATCGCCAAAGTTGGCCACAAGCATACCACTAGCTTCATTAGTCATCGTCATTGCCTTTCCTTCTATATTGTGTTACCTAAAAAATTGTTATAATTCTAGAGTGAGCTAACTTAGCTGAGTAAGTAAATCCTTCACTCTGCCATGGGTTAAACAAAGGTGTATAACAAAAGGATAATCATAGGATTTCAAGCTCAAAGGAATCAGCCATCAGGCCCAAAATAACATAGTTCACAAAAAGGTTACGATTGTAATAGGGATGACTGAACAAGTCAACAAGTACAAATTTATCATATAATGTTTAGCTACCCAAATCAAAGAGATTCAAATTGAATACAAAGAGGTGGTGGGTTAAATATTTTAAGTGTGGGTGTGCTACCTATATATATGCATGGGAAGTGCATGGTTCAGGAAAGAAAAAGATAGAGAGAAGAAGAAGAAAGGAAGGAAGGAAAATGGTGAAACTGAGTAACTGCTGCAGTTGAAAACCAAGAGAAAAAGGTATTTTTCTCTCTAAGAATTTTCAAAGTTTTAATTTAGTTTTTATGGTCTAAAGCATATATATACACTAATAGTTAAGGAAAAGGAATAGGGTCTGAAGGACCTAGAAAATCAAGAAAATGAGGAAAAACACCATTAAAGCACCTTGAACAACCCAAGTTTCAATCCATTGAAACAAAACTAATTTTTGATGCTCAAGACCTCAACTAGATATTACAAGGGTTGTAGAAACCCTACGCCGTGACCAAAATTATCAAGAAAAGGCCATGAAAAGTGAGGTTGCAAGTCACGAATTAGAGAGACAACCTCTTCATTTGAACATAAAACCTTAGTTTTAGAACAGGGATTGACTCCCCATGGTATGAGAGTCGTCACAGACCAAACGTTGTCCATTTTCATGGAGAAATGGGCAATTACAAAGCTACTTTCAGAAATCACCACAAACACTAGACCGAGCTCTTGAGCTCATCTCAATGCCCCAAACCAACGCCAAATGAACGCCCATCGTCTTAGGAGTCCATGGGGTTTGAAAGCAAGTAAAACGGAGTTCTAAAACTCCACAAAATAGAAAGTGTTTGTGTGATTCCCTGACCCAAATTATAACTGAACAAACCATGTAAACCCGAGCTATTAGGGCTTTATGTTATGATATCGAATGAAATGGATGATTGTGAAATCTAAATAGTTCCGAATGCAGGGACGATGATCGTCCAATGCCCGAGCAAGCCATGAACGAATATCGAAAGAAAAATAAAATGAAAATAAAATAAAATAAAATGAAAAAAATATAAAATATAAAAAAGAAAAATCATATATATATATATATATATAGATGCAACTATACACATGAATTATATGTAGATGTATATATATAGATAGCTGTAAGTGTGTATATATATATGTGATAATTACATATATATGTAACTTACAAGAATTAAGGGACAAAAAGAAAGGAAGGGGAGGCTACAAAAAAAAAAAAAAACCCAAAACAGAAAAAGGAAGGTCAAAGGAGGATGATGGAAAAAAAAGAAAAAAGGAAAGAGAGAAAGAGAGAAAGACAAAAGAGGAAATTGTGGGAGGCTATTATATAGCCTAAGCATGCATTCATGCATGAGAGAAACTGAAGAGAAGAAACAGAAGGGGAGGAGGAAAAAGAAGGAGAAAATGAGAGGAAGGGCAAGCAACTGTATGAGGTAAGTGATATTTTTTTACAGTGAATTTATTTTCTGGGTTTTTCATAAAATTGTTTAAAGCTTAGAAAAAATTGTCTAGTTAATTTCTATGAGAAAAATGGAACACATAGGAAGAAACCGCATGTAAAATGGTGAAGAAATGAAGAAGATATTGACGTTTATCGGAAAGTTTAAATTTAGAAAATTTGAGTTTTGATTGTGTTTCAAGAGTTTAAATTGATACATATGGGCCTTAAATCATGTTATATGGTATTTAGAAGTGAAAATTTGCCTTAAAATCAAGAAAAAATGAAGAAAAAAAAATAATATATATATATAAGGGGGAACAATCTAGTCACCGGTGCTAGAGGGGGTGACCGGAACTTTTCACCAAAAAAGCGTGAAGGGAAGAAGGGGTAAAGGGGCTGGGTCATGGGCCGGGTCAGTCTCGGGTCGGGTCGGGCCATGCCAGGTGCACCAACGACTAAATGGCACGGGTCAGATGGGCTTGCTTGATTTATTTTTTTAAATTGAATTAGTTTTAAGGAAAAAGTTGAAAAAGTGCAGTGGGTGGGAATTGAACCTGGGAGGCCGTGGCAGGAGGGGGGCATGCCCACCACTGTGCCACACTTACACATGTAAACAAAGGTTCGGATTATGTGTATATATATATATATATATATAATTAAGAAATTAAATAAAATAATTAATTAAGTATTAAAATAAGTTTCTGATGTCTAAATGCAACAAATAAATAGAGTAAATTTACTATTTTGGACCCTCTGGACCCAATGGTGAGGTCCGTTTCACGATATAGAGCCCTAAAAAATAAAATACCCATAGAAATGCCAAAATGACCAAGATGCCCCTAAGTCAAATGTGAGTCAAACGGACTCCGATTGAATTAAGAAAATAGTGAATTTTAATTATTTCAAATCTTCTAGACTCAACGGTGAAGTCTGATTTATGAAACTAGGTCCCAAAAAATAGAGACATGTAAAATGACCTTTTTGCCCTTTTAGGTATAGAAGTCCAAATTGAAAACCGTGAAAGCCTAAACCGACTTTCTTCGACATTTCAAACTCAATGGTGGAGTCTAAATTAGTAAAAGAGATATTTAGAGTAACGAGGTGTATAAATTGATAAATGACATTAGAACTGAGACATGTTTATTGATGTATAGGCAAGTCAAAGGGAAAGGAGAAAGTTATGGAATACTAAAGTAAACCATACGGATTAAAGGTAAGTAAACTCCTATCTCTTACACGTGGGTTTTCAAGCTACATTCTTTCTATTACTGCCAAATTTTGTACTCATGAACGTACCCATTGTTATTGTTTCCACAATCGCTATTGTCTTATCTTGTGGATGCTTATTGATTGCCATATCATGGTTACTATGTTGTATTGTGCCTTAAAAGGCCTACTGTTGTATGTTTATTGCATCATATTCCATTCTTTATGCACTTCTTATGGAATCACAATAGAATCATGATTTATTATGAATGCCAAATTTTGTGCTCAGTTATAAAATCCATCCGATGTTATCTGATTAACAGGACCTACGGATCGATTGACAGGACCTACGGGTCGAGTTCGTGAACGGACATATTGCAATGATGGCTTTTCTACATAGTGAGTTTTAAGGGCATTTTATATGCATTCTTGTTAAGGGGGATATGCCAGGCCCTAAAAGACCGAGGGTCTACCAAACCCTAAATAGAGTAAATGCATCATTTTTGATTGACTGATATGTTATGTTTATTGGATTCATAGGATGTTATCATTTCCCTATGAATAATTCTATGTTGATAGTTCCCTTATTTACTGGACTTGACTGTGACTAGTTTATTGTGGTAGTATATTTATGTTGACTGTTATTATTGAGTTTTCCCATATTCATGTTATGCAATTACTCATACTTGTTTATTGTGCCTTACTGTTCATTGGACATTGTGTCATTTTACCGTTAACTGCAACTATTTTCGTGATTGGCTATCATGTTCACCCTATGAGTTCATATTTCTCTATATTAACCCTAACCCGTGTTGGATATGAGCTTTTACTTACTGAGCTTTGTTAGCTCACCTCACTTACTTATTTTTTTTAGGTGACAATGCTACAAAACCACAATAGGAGTTCAGGAGCTTAGGGAGACAGTTGAGGAGCATGATAGAATGATGTAGTCTCTCCCATGTACTCACCCCCTAAAAGTGGCATTATGTTTAGGTTTTATGTTGGTTTACATTTTAAATTGTTAAATCGTATTTTCTGTTAAGACTTCTGCTAATTTATTGTTAAGTGGACATTTTAAATTGTTGTCATAGATACAAAGAATGAAAAAAGTAGGGACGGCCATTGGGTCAGCCCCGCGACATAAAATCTGCATATGGTGGGTATCGGGTCGTGACAACTTGGTATTAGAGCAGAGTCTTAGGTTCTAATAAGTCATGGGAGACAGGATTAGAGTATTAGAACTGTTAAAGTCTAAGAGTTAGTCGATAAATAACACCGACATTACTAAGTTAGATCTTTATATGAACACTGACTGCTATTTTACATTTACATTGACTGAGTATCCTTTACAGAAAATGTTAACACTAGGAATACGACAACAGCCAAAAATCATCTGACTAAGATGGATCGGATAGATCAATTGAATAGAATATAACACCTTATAAAAAAGAGTCACCAAGGTTCTACCCAGAATCAGGCCCCAGCGGTTGACCATTTACAACAATGTAGTGGCACCAGCAAAGACCATAAAATGGGACGGGAAAGAATTTTCCAAAAAAGGTCAAAGATGACAATAGAGGCATAATTAAATGCCCTAATTGCCTAAAAGTCCACCAAGGATAATGTCTCAAAAACCACCACCAGGAGATGATCAGGTTACTGTAATAGTGGTCGCAAGTATTGTAATATCCCGACCCGGGATACGTCACGTATACCGAGGTAGGTCAGTTTAAAATATGTAACTTGAACGGTAAGAAATGTATATCATGGTATTTCACGGAAATGAATGACTGGAAATGGAAAATGATTGAAATGTATAAACCGTGCTGGGTAACACCCGAGCACCCCGGGACTATACCTCGTAATACGTGCACGCACGTAAACCCATGCATGCATGCATGCGCCCATGAACGTAGACTATGAAAAATTAGTATATGCGTACGTGCCTAGAGTTTAAGTATATACGTATATGTATGGGCGTATAGGTACGTAGAAAATATGTATAATTATGAGTTATACATGTATATATATATTATAAAATGTATTATATATATATATATGTGTACATTAAATGAAAGAATAAAAAGGAAAGAAAAGAAAGGTGGGCAAAGGCTGTTATCAGCCGTGCAAGTGTGTGTGAGTGGGTGAATATATATATATATATATATGTGTGTCAAAAAGTGTGTGTGAACGGTTGTAGATGTGTGTGTAATAAGTTGAGTGTATAACAATAAATAGGGAATGGGGGTGACAGAAAGTGGGTGATGGAGTGTGTAAGGAGGTCACAGGGCATGATTAGGTTTGACTAGAGAGAGAGAGAGAGAGAGAGAGAGAGAGAGAGAGGAAAAGCTTATCATATACATGTGATCTCTCACTCTCGAGAGAAAAGGAAACCAAAGGAAAGGTCAGGAACTGAAGGGGAGAAGAAGAGAGAAAGATTGATTTAGAAACAGAAGGGCTTGAAGGGGGTCACAGTGAGCTAAAAATCCGAAACCCAGGTAAGTGATTTAAGTTCTGTTTTTACGATTTACAGCATGAAGCTTATATATAATTGTAGGGTCTAAACAAGCATGAAATATGGAACTAAATGCAAAAGGAATGGTAGAAAAAGGTTAAGAAACCAAAGAGAAAATCCGAGTTGCAGGTTCGGAGGATAATTGGGGTTTCACTGATTTTATGTTTAAAACCTTGCATTTAATTTGTAAAAAATATTGCTATAAAGTGCAGAAACACTTTAGGATCGAAATGGGTTTAAAACCGAGAAGAAACGGTCACGAAAATGAAAAATATCACTTGGCCGGAGAATCGGCCGGAGATATTTGGACCCCTATTCGTGGGGATTGGAAGGGTTTTAATGGAAATAAAGGGTATGGTTGAGGTCCTTGAGGAAAGGGGAATAAAATGGCATTTAAAACGGGTTGAAAAATGATCAGAAATTGGTGACAGTCGTCGGAGAAGACGACTGTTCACCACCGGAACCCTACCGGAGTGGTGGGGAAGACGACCGGAAAGTCGTGGGGGCTATCGGGTCAAAACTGAAACGGGTCCGGGTTCGGATCGGGTCGGTACCCGACCGGATATGAAATGGGCATGAAACTGTGTCGTTTGGGTTTTGAATTTAAATGGATTTTGGGCTGTTTGGTTGCAAGGATAATAAATGGAAATTAGGTTTGGGTTTAACCAAACCAAGGATAAGGTAAGAACCAGGATATTGGAATCCGGTTCTCTGAAATAGACTGAACCGTTTGGTTTAGTGAAGAACCAAACCGGTTTACGGTTGCTAGCCATGAGCCCACTGGTTCAGACCGGAACTTAGGGAAATTTCATTTTGGCCCCAAATGTTTTAAGAAATCCCACTAAGGCCCAAACAGGAAATTAATAAAATATTAATTTTACAAAAATACCCCTATTTCAAATGTGGGTCAAACGAAGTCCAAACGGGGTAAATGAATAGTCAAAATTTATTTTGTCGGACGTTCTGAGTCCAATGGTGGGGTCCGTTTTATGAGATGAGACCCCGAAGGATAAATACCGTAAAAGTGCAAAATGACCATTTTGCCCTTTTTAGTACAAAAGTCCAAATAGAATTCCGCGAAAGCCTAAACCGACTTTCTTCGGCATTCCGGACTCAATGGTAAAGTCTAAATTAGTATTTGAAATACTTATGATGGAAAGACATAAAATTTGATGAATAAAATCTATTCTAAAATGTATTCATTGATATATAGGGAATTCGAAAGGCAAGGGTACTCTCACGGATTCCTGATCTAGAATCATGATAAAGGTAAGTGGATCACTCTCTCTTACATGTGCTGTTTCCACAAGCCAAGTTTATTCTTTTACTGCCAAACTCGTACTCTTGAATGTATTGACATCCCTGTGTCCACAATTCGATATTTCCTATCTTGTGGACATTTGATTGACTGATGTATCATTGTTATCATGTTTCACTGTGCCTTGAAAGTACCTCATGTTATTGCTATCCACAATGAGATATTGTTCTATCTTGTGGACATTGATTGACTGTTGTATCATTGTTATCATGTTGAACCATGCCTTGAAAGGCGTACTGTTATGCTTTCATTGAATCTATGATATTCCCTTTTTTACTTCTATGGAATCACGAATGATCATGATACGTTATGAATACCGGATTTGTGCTCAGTCACAACATCCATCCGATGCTTCTGTATTGATTGGAGACCTAAGGGTCAAGTCCGTGAATGGACAGGTGGCAGGAATGAATTCCTCGAAGGCTTTCCACGGGCAATTGACGGGCATGATCATTGGCATCTCATTGCATTTTCACTGGCATTGCATTTGCAAATTCACTGGCATGTTACAGAATAAAAGCATCTATTATGACTGACAGAACTTGATTGTTGAATGGCACTATCCCTTATGATTCTTCAAGTCTCGAAAGACTTGCATTGATTGATTTGATTGTGATCGGTTCATTATGGCAGTACTTCATTGTGGTTATATTATCATTGAACTTCTTTATATTGATATTATACCCAATACTTATGATTGTGTATTGTGATTATTGTTTCCATTGGCCCTCGTGGCAATTGTTTCCATTGGCTATCACAGTATCTTATTCTTATGATTGGCTATCATAATCTTATTCATGGATTCATTGATCATCGATACCAGTGTTAGAGATTTTCATTTACTTACTGAGCTTTGTAGCTCATTCCACCCCACTTACCCCCCATTTCAGGTGATGACGCTGCGAGACCCTAGTAGGAGTCTGAGAGCGTAGGGGGACATTTTGAAGTACGGTATCAGTCTATGTTAGTTCTCCCATGTATTCACCACCCCCGGGTGCTGGTTACGTTTAGTTCTCATTTTGTCTTATGTAGAACTATATCATGTATTTAATAGACTTCCACTGTTTAAATTATTTAAAAGACTTCCGCTGGATTACTGTAATTGATAAAGACTTCCGCTGGTCATTGTTTGAGATTTTTAGTACATTGCATATTAGTACTATGATACAAGAATGGAAAAAGTAGGGACGGCCTTCGGGTCGGCCTCGCGACACGAGATCCGCATAGGGTGGGTTTCGGGTCGTGACAGCTTGGTATCAGAGCTATAGGTTCGGTTGTGAGTCATGGGAGATAGGACTAGAGTTAAGACTGTTAGATATGACTGACATTTTATATCTTACGATCATGGACAAATTGTCTTACACATTGACTGGTCATCTCATTGGTTACTTCATCGGTTACCTCACTGGTTATCTCATTGGTTATCTCACTGGTTATTTCATTGGTTATCTTCATTGGTTCTATTCACAGTCATGGTTAACACGAGGCAAGGTCCATTACCCATGGATCGTTTAGAACAATTGGAAAGAATGATGCAGACTATCATTGAAAGTCTACCACAGATTCAGGCTAGTGCTAGCCAACCCGCACAGCCAGTACAACAGGAACAGCCTGTCAACGCAGGTGACAATGTAGGAAACCGTCAAGGAAATGAGCGAGACGCTACATACTTATATGAGCGGTTTCAGAAAATGAAACCCCCGACATTCGACGGTACGGGAGGGGCCACTATAGCTGAGGAGTGGTTATTAGAGATGAACAGGATCTTCAAAATCCTGATATGTACTGAAGTCCAAAAGGTGGCATACGCCACTTATATGCTCAAAGGGATGGCACATAAATGGTGGATGATAGAGGAAGATAAGGAGCCAGGCATGAACTGGCAACAATTTACCGATATCTTCAACAAGAAGTACTTCTCCCAAGAAGTACGGAACCGAAGAGTTGCAGAGTTTATGGTACTACAACAGGGAGCAATGACGGTAGAGCAATACGAGGCCAAATTTACTGAGTTGGCCAGGTTTGCTCCAAGTGCTGTCCATACCGAGGATCTCAAAGCTCGCAAGTTCGAGGAAGGATTGAGGTGGGCTATCAAGGATAGACTGGTACCCCATCGACTCGCTACCTCTGATGATGTAGTGGAGACAGCTCGAGTCATAGAAAGGAGTGGCGAGGAATTCGCTAAGAGGAAAGGGAACCAGAAGCATGGAGGCAACCAGAATAAGAGGCAAGGGCCTTCTGCTTCGGGACATGGATCTACATTTACCAGACCTGGAGTTGGATCACAGGCAACATGTCACGACCCGAAACCCACCCTACGCGGATTACCGGATCGCGACCGCCGCCCCGAGACCCGAAGGCCTCGAGACAAGGCTCGCATCTGCAGCGGTATCGAATAGATGTGCTTCATGTGGTTGCGGAAGCGTGAAAATCTCTTTTTTTTTTTTTTTTTTTTTTTCTTTCTTATTTAAATTTTGCACATCCGTCCAATACTGCCGCTCTTCACATTTCGGTATACATGTATTATAATCATACATTCAGAGCATAACTAAAAACTTAAAAGACTTCATAATTAAAATCTTAATTCAACTGTCCCGTGGGGCTTAATACACATCCTTAAAATGTCAGCTAATACAAAACATATTAATCAGAGTTCATGTGATTTTTCCCCATAAGAACTCCTCAAGCAAATCTTCCCAAAAGCTAGGTTCATCCTTATAGTCTTCAAAAATCGATCTGCCCTTAGTCACCTGAAAGGGGGGCGGATAAAATCCGGGTAAGCTAATCAAAGCTTGTGAGTAATTCCTGCATTCGTCATGGGGTTTTCAACTAGTAGTGGTTTTAGCACATGAGGGTTTTTGAAATACTCACTACCAATTGCTCGTACATTTTAGAACACAGAATATATGCATTCTTAAAACAATAGCTTTGAACAATTTAAGTATTCAAGCTAAATACACATTTTCTTCAAATAGAGTATATGCAATTTAAAAGCATATAAACACGTGAAATAGAATAGGGATAATACCTACTTCTATTTTCAAAATCACTTGTTATCTTTTCTCTTTTATTAGGCGGAATCTGTTTCGAACCAGACCCCCATTTTACTGCCAATACTGTCGATGGAGATATCTCATTTGCCTGGGGGATTAGATCCTTCTACCGGGCATGTACTGTTGAATCCCGAAGGATTTCAACCATCATATAGGGTGGTACTTAGTACCGTTTATCTTATAAAACATTTGTCACATGACTTCTTCAATAGATATTTTTCATGAACATTTAAAGCATGAAATGTATAAATTCTACAATAAAGCTTCGAATACACGTGATAATCAAATTCAGAATATTAAAGAGGTTTGCAATTGATTTAGACATGCTGATGAATTTTCAAGAAAAGAGCTGAATTTAAAACATTTAATAAGCATGCCGCAACAGAATATTTTAAAAGAACGGAATCATATATAGACTGAATTTGATATTCAAAGGCTGCAATGACTTGTGCTTAAAACTTCTTCAAATATATGGAGTTAAATCTCCAGTTCAAATACAGGGTTACTCACCTCGGTCCTTTAGGGTTAGTGCTAAAGTGCGCTTTCCCACTTCCTCCGTAATTCCTAAGAACAATTCATAAACAATCTCATCAACTTCACATTTACTGCAATATCACTTATCGATGCTTCCTAACTTATGCTTCGATCGTATTTTATCCTAACCGATTTTCTAACATTCTATAAACTTCGCACGTACTTAATTCAACTTGTACTTTTAACCTACGACACAATTTAATGTGTTAGAAACTTAATTTATTTCAACTTATACTCTTCTGGTAGTTCCATTAACTTTAAATTAAATTTATTTACTTGTCAAGTTAACGCGTCGTGTCTTCTCGTACTTTATTTCCCGTACTTGCCTTAGTTTAATACTTCGGCAATATCTCAGTTTATAGTCATCTGACAGATGCTATTCATCAAATTTTACGTCTTTTTATTTAGACACTTCTTTTGGCCGAATGGACTTTACCATTGAATCCGAAGCGTCGAAGAAAGTCAGTTTAGGCTTTCTTAGAATTTAATTCGGACTTTTATATGTAAAAGGGCAGAATGGTCATTTACCGTTTTACGTGTCACATTTTTCGTACTTCGTTTCGTAATTTGGACTCCATTATTGGGTCCGGGGTGTCAAAGAAAGTCAGTTTAGACCTTCTCCGGTTTCATTTTGGCTTTAAGGGTACCAGGGGTAATTTGGTCATTTTACCCCTTTGCAGGTCTCCAATTTTTTTCGGGACCTCATCCCATGTCGTGGGCCTCACCATTGGACTCAGAGGGTCCGAGATAATAAAAGTACACTAACAACTTGTTAATTTTGGACAAGGGGTATTTTGGTCATTTACCCCTTCATGAGTCTTCATTTTTCGGGACCTAGTCTCGAAAAATGGACCTTACCATCAGTCTTAGAATGTTCGAAATAGTAAAAATTTACTATTTATTTATTAAATTTGGACTTCGTTTGACTTGTTTAGGGAGAAGGGCATTTTGGTCATTTTTGACATAATTAAGGGTTTCAAATTTTTCGGGACTCCATCTCATGTCGAGGACCTCACCAATGGACTCAGAAGGTCCGAGATAGTAAGAATATACTAATAACTTGTAAAGTTTGGGTCAGGGGTATTTTGGTCATTTACCCCTTACGTGTCTTTATTTTTCGGGCCCCGTCTCGTAAAACGGACCCTACCATTGAACTCAGAATGTCCAAAATAGTAAAATTACACTATTCATTTGTTAAATTTGGACTCTGTTTGCTCTATTTATGCCACAAGGGCAAAATAGAAATTTTCTTTTATTTATTAAATAATTAAATTAATTATTTAATTATATAATTATTTTTCCAGGGCTTAATTGCATAATTTTTCCAAAAATTGGGCCACAGTGTAAATCCGTAGAATTTCTGGGGTCAAACCGTAATTAAGAAAAGGTTTGGTTTATTTGGTTTTAATTAAATAAGAAAACCAATAGGTTCGGTCCATTTCCAACTGAACCGGTCCGGTTCACTCACAAACCAACCGGTTTAACCAGTTTGCCACGTAATGCTGACGTCAGGATGACGTCAGCCCTAATGGTTACAATTTAAAATTCTTAACCCTCTAAACGTCACCGTTTAAATAAACCCATAACCGGATTTGACCCGAACCCGTAACCGACCCGTAGACCGACCCGACCCGAACAGTGTCGTCTTCCCCATCGAAGCCGACACTGTTCATACGAAACCCTAATTTTTCTGGGTTTCTTTTTCTTTAATTTCGTGGGTTCTGGTTCATCAAATCCCTACTGTTTTCATCTTAAAATGTTCCTAAACCATAAACGATCATTTTGGCACCCTTTTTAGGCATCAAACTGGTCCAACGAGCTCGGTTCAAGCTTTGATAATCCGACCTGAAAGTCGGTTGTATACGCTCATTTCTGAGCCAAATTCCATGAGACTTGTCCTGTTGTGGTCCCCTCTTCATGGGGCTTCACTTTCCATTCATCAAAGTGGATTTAATCTCATATTTTTGAACTTTGTTTCTGGAACCCGAACCTATAATTCGATATTTGGGCTTCGATCCTTTTGAGTTTTGGTCGCGGTCATAGGTCTTTGGCATGTTTGTGGAGTCTAGTTGAGGTCTTGATGACCAAAACATTATTTGGTTGCCATTGGTTCAGACCTGCTTGGGCAAGGTCCTCCAATGGCTGCTTTACGTGGGTTTCTATTTTCCTGGGGTTTTTGAGGTCTAATTTCATGCTTGGTTAAGTCTAGACACATCTTAAACATCATATATACATAAATCATGGCTTAAACAGTTTATAAATATGCAAAACTCTAGAGAGAGAAAATATTAAGATTTTGTGGTTTTTACCTTTCTAAGTTGATTCCTTCTCCCTTCACCACTGGTTTCCTTCCTTCTTCTTCTTCTCAGACTCCCCTTTTTCTCTCTTTCTTTGCTTGGACGAATGGTGTGTGTGTGATGTATGAAATGTGTATATGTGTATATGTATATTTCTCTCACTAGCCCCACTTTCTCTCTCTCTCTCTACCTTTTCTCCACTGTTGGTCTGCCTTATACACTTACACACTCATATTTTCTGACCTTGCCCATACTTCTTTCCCTTTCACCATGCTTCCCCTCACCTAATGTTTGATAAAGTATTCATGTATATATATATATATATGTATATAACACAACACACACACATGCACGTGACACACACACACATGCACTGTTCATCCATATATATATATATATATTCATTTATCATTTAATCATATATATATATATATATACACACATGCATATTTGGTCACACATACACATACACATCTTTCCTCTTCTTTGTTTTTTTTGTCATTATTATTATTATTATTATATTTTATAATTATCCTCATAATTTATATTACATATAACTAATATTCAATTTAATAAATTAATTATGTTAAATTAATTTATTTTACACTCATTTTCCATTGCCTCGTAACACGTGCTTTATTACTCGGCATTCCCGGGTCAGGGTATTACATTCTTCCCTCCTTAAAAGAGTTTTGTCCTCAAAACTTGAATATTCTTTATTTCGAGAGTTCTAGTCTCCTTATGTCATATCTATCATCTTCGTATATCGTAATACATATAATTATCTTCATTTACTTAGTGATTCAGGAGATGAACTTTGATTCATCACTTTCAGGTATAATATATGTTGACTCGTATCACTACTTGCTTCTAATTTACTAGCGTACAATTTCTAATTCTTCATGTCATCTATTAGATTCATGCCTTCCAATGGTTTAAGGATTTCTTCGATCAGGTTGGATAAACTGACACTGTGTGTTTTTCAGCTACCTTAGTTACATGATAAGGCGGCCGTTCCTTACCGGTAACAGAGGTCCTGACAGCACACCAGTGACTATCAAAATCCTCCCTTTCTCTTCCATCCTTTTCTAATTATTGTTATTCACCTTCTTAGTTTACGTTTTACTTCTATTCTTCAGACTCTATTTTTCTACTTTACTGCGGGTCCCATACCCCGCCTTCCTATCGTATCACGTATTTCAGAACACTTACTTCATGTTACTACGGGTCCCATACCCCGCCTTTATATTACGTACTTCACACACCTATTTCACACACTGCGAGTCCTATACCTCGTCTTCATATCGTGTCACGTACTTCACATATCTACTTCATTCATATACTGCGAGTCCCATACCTCGCCTTCATGTCATGTCACGTACTTCACATATCTACTTCATATACTGCGAGTCCCATACCTCGCCTTCATATCATGTCACATACTTCACATATCTACTTCATATACTGCGAGTCCCATACCTCGCCTTCATATCATGTCACGTACTTCACATATCTACTTCATATACTGCGAGTCCCATACCTCGCCTTCATGTCATGTCACATACTTCACATATCTACTTCATATACTGCGAGTCCCATACCTCGCCTTCATATCATGTTGCTTCAGAATACCTACTTCACATTACTGCGGGTCCCATACCCCGCCTTTATATCACATCACGTATTTCACATATCTTAGGTAGTATAAAACCCTACCCAACCTACAGTTCTATTCTAACTCATCTAATGTCACTAGGGTTGTTCTAGTAAACCTAGTGCTCTGATACCACTCTGTCACGACCCGAAACCCACCCTACGCGGATTACCGGATCGCGACCGCCGCCCCGAGACCCGAAGGCCTCGAGACAAGGCTCGCATCTGCAGCGGTATCGAATAGATGTGCTTCATGTGGTTGCGGAAGCGTGAAAATCTCTTTCTTTTTTTTTTTTTTTTTTTCTTTCTTATTTAAATTTTGCACATCCGTCCAATACTGCCGCTCTTCACATTTCGGTATACATGTATTATAATCATACATTCAGAGCATAACTAAAAACTTAAAAGACTTCATAATTAAAATCTTAATTCAACTGCCCCGTGGGGCTTAATACACATCCTTAAAATGTCAGCTAATACAAAACATATTAATCAGAGTTCATGTGATTTTTCCCCATAAGAACTCCTCAAGCAAATCTTCCCAAAAGCTAGGTTCATCCTTATAGTCTTCAAAAATCGATCTGCCCTTAGTCACCTGAAAGGGGGGCGGATAAAATCCGGGTAAGCTAATCAAAGCTTGTGAGTAATTCCTGCATTCGTCATGGGGTTTTCAACTAGTAGTGGTTTTAGCACATGAGGGTTTTTGAAATACTCACTACCAATTGCTCGTACATTTTAGAACACAGAATATATGCATTCTTAAAACAATAGCTTTGAACAATTTAAGTATTCAAGCTAAATACACATTTTCTTCAAATAGAGTATATGTAATTTAAAAGCATATAAACACGTGAAATAGAATAGGGATAATACCTACTTCTATTTTCAAAATCACTTGTTATCTTTTCTCTTTTATTAGGCGGAATCTGTTTCGAACCAGACCCCCATTTTACTGCCAATACTGTCGATGGAGATATCTCATTTGCCTGGGGGATTAGATCCTTCTACCGGGCATGTACTGTTGAATCCCGAAGGATTTCAACCATCATATAGGGTGGTACTTAGTACCGTTTATCTTATAAAACATTTGTCACATGACTTCTTCAATAGATATTTTTCATGAACATTTAAAGCATGAAATGTATAAATTCTACAATAAAGCTTCGAATACACGTGATAATCAAATTCAGAATATTAAAGAGGTTTGCAATTGATTTAGACATGCTGATGTATTTTCAAGAAAAGAGCTGAATTTAAAACATTTAATAAGCATGCCGCAACAGAATATTTTAAAAGAACGGAATCATATATAGACTGAATTTGATATTCAAAGGCTGCAATGACTTGTGCTTAAAACTTCTTCAAATATATGGAGTTAAATCTCCAGTTCAAATACAGGGTTACTCACCTCGGTCCTTTAGGGTTAGTGCTAAAGTGCGCTTTCCCACTTCCTCCGTAATTCCTAAGAACAATTCATAAACAATCTCATCAACTTCACATTTACTGCAATATCACTTATCGATGCTTCCTAACTTATGCTTCGATCGTATTTTATCCTAACCGATTTTCTAACATTCTATAAACTTCGCACGTACTTAATTCAACTTGTACTTTTAACCTACGACACAATTTAATGTGTTAGAAACTTAATTTATTTCAACTTATACTCTTCTGGTAGTTCCATTAACTTTAAATTAAATTTATTTACTTGTCAAGTTAACGCGTCGTGTCTTCTCGTACTTTATTTCCCGTACTTGCCTTAGTTTAATACTTCGGCAATATCTCAGTTTATAGTCATCTGACAGATGCTATTCATCAAATTTTACGTCTTTTTATTTAGACACTTCTTTTGGCCGAATGGACTTTACCATTGAATCCGAAGCGTCGAAGAAAGTCAGTTTAGGCTTTCTTAGAATTTAATTCGGACTTTTATATGTAAAAGGGCAGAATGGTCATTTACCGTTTTACGTGTCACATTTTTCGTACTTCGTTTCGTAATTTGGACTCCATTATTGGGTCCGGGGTGTCAAAGAAAGTCAGTTTAGACCTTCTCCGGTTTCATTTTGGCTTTAAGGGTACCAGGGGTAATTTGGTCATTTTACCCCTTTGCAGGTCTCCAATTTTTTTCGGGACCTCATCCCATGTCGTGGGCCTCACCATTGGACTCAGAGGGTCCGAGATAATAAAAGTACACTAACAACTTGTTAATTTTGGACAAGGGGTATTTTGGTCATTTACCCCTTCATGAGTCTTCATTTTTCGGGACCTAGTCTCGAAAAATGGACCTTACCATCAGTCTTAGAATGTTCGAAATAGTAAAAATTTACTATTTATTTATTAAATTTGGACTTCGTTTGACTTGTTTAGGGAGAAGGGCATTTTGGTCATTTTTGACATAATTAAGGGTTTCAAATTTTTCGGGACTCCATCTCATGTCGAGGACCTCACCAATGGACTCAGAAGGTCCGAGATAGTAAGAATATACTAATAACTTGTAAAGTTTGGGTCAGGGGTATTTTGGTCATTTACCCCTTACGTGTCTTTATTTTTCGGGCCCCGTCTCGTAAAACGGACCCTACCATTGAACTCAGAATGTCCAAAATAGTAAAATTACACTATTCATTTGTTAAATTTGGACTCTGTTTGCTCTATTTATGCCACAAGGGCAAAATAGAAATTTTCTTTTATTTATTAAATAATTAAATTAATTATTTAATTATATAATTATTTTTCCAGGGCTTAATTGCATAATTTTTCCAAAAATTGGGCCACAGTGTAAATCCGTAGAATTTCTGGGGTCAAACCGTAATTAAGAAAAGGTTTGGTTTATTTGGTTTTAATTAAATAAGAAAACCAATAGGTTCGGTCCATTTCCAACTGAACCGGTCCGGTTCACTCACAAACCAACCGGTTTAACCAGTTTGCCACGTAATGCTGACGTCAGGATGACGTCAGCCCTAATGGTTACAATTTAAAATTCTTAACCCTCTAAACGTCACCGTTTAAATAAACCCATAACCGGATTTGACCCGAACCCGTAACCGACCCGTAGACCGACCCGACCCGAACAGTGTCGTCTTCCCCATCGAAGCCGACACTGTTCATACGAAACCCTAATTTTTCTGGGTTTCTTTTTCTTTAATTTCGTGGGTTCTGGTTCATCAAATCCCTACTGTTTTCATCTTAAAATGTTCCTAAACCATAAACGATCATTTTGGCACCCTTTTTAGGCATCAAACTGGTCCAACGAGCTCGGTTCAAGCTTTGATAATCCGACCTGAAAGTCGGTTGTATACGCTCATTTCTGAGCCAAATTCCATGAGACTTGTCCTGTTGTGGTCCCCTCTTCATGGGGCTTCACTTTCCATTCATCAAAGTGGATTTAATCTCATATTTTTGAACTTTGTTTCTGGAACCCGAACCTATAATTCGATATTTGGGCTTCGATCCTTTTGAGTTTTGGTCGCGGTCATAGGTCTTTGGCATGTTTGTGGAGTCTAGTTGAGGTCTTGATGACCAAAACATTATTTGGTTGCCATTGGTTCAGACCTGCTTGGGCAAGGTCCTCCAATGGCTGCTTTACGTGGGTTTCTATTTTCCTGGGGTTTTTGAGGTCTAATTTCATGCTTGGTTAAGTCTAGACACATCTTAAACATCATATATACATAAATCATGGCTTAAACAGTTTATAAATATGCAAAACTCTAGAGAGAGAAAATATTAAGATTTTGTGGTTTTTACCTTTCTAAGTTGATTCCTTCTCCCTTCACCACTGGTTTCCTTCCTTCTTCTTCTTCTCAGACTCCCCTTTTTCTCTCTTTCTTTGCTTGGACGAATGGTGTGTGTGTGATGTATGAAATGTGTATATGTGTATATGTATATTTCTCTCACTAGCCCCACTTTCTCTCTCTCTCTCTACCTTTTCTCCACTGTTGGTCTGCCTTATACACTTACACACTCATATTTTCTGACCTTGCCCATACTTCTTTCCCTTTCACCATGCTTCCCCTCACCTAATGTTTGATAAAGTATTCATGTATATATATATATATATATGTATATAACACAACACACACACATGCACGTGACACACACACACATGCACTGTTCATCCATATATATATATATATATATATTCATTTATCATTTAATCATATATATATATATATATATACACACATGCATATTTGGTCACACATACACATACACATCTTTCCTCTTCTTTGTTTTTTTTGTCATTATTATTATTATTATTATATTTTATAATTATCCTCATAATTTATATTACATATAACTAATATTCAATTTAATAAATTAATTATATTAAATTAATTTATTTTACACTCATTTTCCATTGCCTCGTAACACGTGCTTTATTACTCGGCATTCCCGGGTCGGGGTATTACACAACAGGGTCCGGTCAGAAGAAACAGGGCAACACCAAAAAGGGGGCAGCCAAGTGCTCTCGTTGCAATAAGATCCATAAGGGCCAATGTCTCAAGGACAGCAACGCTTGCTACTACTGTGGCCAGGAGGGACATTATGCAAGAGAATGCCCTCAGAAGGATCAGGACACACCTAGCACTGCTCCGGTTAAGGCACCAATAACCGAAATAGCACCACCTAGACCTCCAACCCAAAGGAATGGACAGGGGAACGTCCAGCAGCAGGCAGGACGAGTTTTCTCCCTTTTACTAGGAGACGTGCAGGCTACAACTTCTGTAGTCGCAGGTACTCTTTTAGTATGCTCACAGCCTGCTCATGTTTTATTTGACACTGGATCTACACATTCATTTGTATCCCCTACATATGCTGCTAGATTGAACCTAGTAACGGAACCCTTAGGGTATTTACTGAATGTTTCTATACCATCGGGAAAATCATTGTTGGGGGATACCATGTATAGGAATTGTGGGATACAGATTGGGGATACACATTTATTGGCTAACCTTATACCCTTGGAAATTTGTGGATTCGATGTTATCCTTGGAATGGATTGGCTGGTCGCCAATCATGCTACGATAGACTGTGTGGCCAAACGAGTTCTCATACAGAATCCCCAGTTTCCAACAGTTAACTTTGAGGGGACAGGAGTGGCTTCCCCACCCTACTTTGTTTCCTCTATCCAGGCAAGACGTCTGCTTCGCAAAGGATGTCACGGATTCTTATGTAGTGTTCAAGACACTGATTCCCAGCAGCCTGAGTTAGAGAAGATTCCCATTGCTAGGGAATTTCTTGGAGTATTCTTGGATGATCTTCCAGGAATGCCCATAGATAGGGAGATCAAGTTTTGCATCGACATATTGCCAGGCATTACACCAATATCCAAGACTCCATATAGGATGGCACCGGCAGAGCTGAAGGAGCTGAAGCTCCAGTTACAAGAATTATTGGACAAGGGTTTTATACGACCCAGCTCGTCACCATGGGGTGCACCTGTATTGTTCGTAAAGAAAAAGGATGGAACCATGAGGTTGTGTATCGATTATAGAGAGCTGAACAAGGTTACCATCAAGAACAGATATCCACTACCCAGAGTAGATGATTTGTTTGACCAATTGAAAGGGGCCCAGGTGTTCTTGAAGATCGACCTGAGGTCCGGCTATCACCAGTTGAAGGTCAGACCCACTGACATTCAGAAGACAGCATTTAGGACACGGTATGGACACTACGAGTTTCTCGTTATGCCATTTGGGGTGACCAATGCCCCAGCTGCATTCATGGATATGATGAACCGTGTGTTCAAGCCATACTTACATGACTTCGTAGTCGTATTCATAGACGACATCTTGGTTTACTCTAAGAACCAGGAAGAACACAAGGTACATCTGAGGAAAGTCCTACAGAAGTTAGGGGAGCAGAAGTTATACGCCAAGTTGAAGAAATGCGAATTCTAGCTTCCTAGTATAGCATTTCTGGGACACGTGATCAGTAAGGAGGGAATCTCTGTTGATTCCCAGAAGATCGAGGCAATCATGAATTGGCCTGAACCTACGAGTGTCACGGAAGTGCGAAGTTTCATGGGGTTAGCAGGCTACTATAGGAGATTTGTCAAGGACTTCTCCAAAATAGCTACGCCTATTACCAAACTGACCCGGAAAGGTGTTCCTTTTGTTTGGACAGAGGAACAAGAAAAGAGTTTCCAAGAATTAAAGGAGCGTTTGGTTACAGCTCCTATATTGACAGTACCAAATGGAACCGAAGGGTTTGTGATTTATAGTGATGCTTCACTTAAAGGCTTGGGGTGTGTGTTAATGCAGAATGGAAAAGTGGTAGCATATGCTTTATGACAGTTGAGACCCCATGAGGGGAACTACCCGACACACGATCTCAAGCTAGCCGCCATTGTCTTCACCTTAAAGATATGGAGGCATTATTTATACGGGACCACGTGTGAAATCTTCACCGACCATAAGAGCCTCAAGTATCTGTTTACACAGAAGGAGCTCAATATGAGACAACGCCGTTGGTTGGAATTGTTGAAGGACTACGAGCTTAACATACAGTACCACCCAGGAAAGGTAAATGTGGTAGCTGACGCTCTTAGTAGAAAGTCATCGGGGAGTTTAGCTTGCCTGTTGACGACACAGAAAGAGATACTGAGAGATTTGGAAGACATGGAAATTGAGATAGTTCTGCCCAGTTCCGAGGCACTATGTGCCAACGTCACAGTCGGTTTCTCGATTGTGGACAAGATCAGGGGACAGTAGACCAGGATGAGAAACTGGCTAAGCTTCTTCAAGGAATGGAGACAGACATAGATTCTGAGTACACGGTGAAAGATGGAATATTATATTATCAGGGTAGGATCTACGTACCCGACGTACCCGAAATCAGGAAGGAGATTCTTGATGAGGCACACAGTTCGAAGTTTGCCTTATATCTAGGGGGCACCAAAATGTATCACAATGTTAAGGATACTTATTGGTGGTCTAGGATGAAACGTCACATAGCTGAGTACATAGCACGATGTGTCAAGTGCCAGCAAATTAAGGTGGAACATCAGAAGCCTGGAGGACTTCTGCAATCACTGCCCATTCCTGAGTGGAAGTGGGAACACATCACGATGGACTTTGTGTCAGGATTGCCAAAGACAGTCAAGGGGAGTGACTCTATCTGGGTCATCATAGACAAATTAACTAAGACAGCTCACTTCTTGGCAACCAAAACGACACAATCTCTTCAGCGACTAGCCGAGCTATACATCAGAGAGATTGTTAGACTTCACGGAGATCTAGTATCAATTGTTTCTGATAGGGACCCCCGGTTCGTATCACGATTCTGGAAAGGACTACAACAAGCTATGGGCACGGAACTGAGTCTTAGCACTGCGTATCACCCCGAGACCGACAGCCAGTCGAAAAGGACGATACAAACTTTAGAAGACTTACTGCGTTTCTGTGTCATAGACTTTGAAGGGAGTTGGGAAGATCAGTTGCCATTGGTGGAGTTCATGTACAATAATAGCTATCAAGCTAGTATTGGTATGGCACCATATGAGGCATTGTACGGCAGGAAGTGCCGATCACCACTGTGTTGGACAGAGGTGGGAGAAAGGAAACTCTATGGGCCAGAGATAGTGGAACAGACCGCACAAAAGATATAACTGATCCCACAGCGTTTATTAGCAACTCAAAGTCGACAGAAAAGCTATGCGAATGTTCACCGACGAGACTTAGAGTTTGCAAAAGGTGATTTTGTATACTTGAAAGTATCACCCATGAAAGGAGTAGTCAGGTTTGGCAAGAGGGGAAAGCTTGGCCCCAGATACATTGGGCCATTCAGGATCACGAAGAGGGTTGGACCCGTAGCTTACGAGCTTGCCTTACCTTCAGAGCTAGCACATGTTCACAATGTGTTTCATGTCTCGATGCTAAGGAAATGTATACAGAGTGCAGATCAAGTGATCGAGCACGAACCATTAGACGTCCAGGAAAATCTGAGTTACATAGAGCATCCAGTTCAGATTTTGGATCGTCGAGATCAGGTACTACGGAACAAGACTATTCCATTAGTCAAAGTTTTGTGGAGAAATCACCGGATGGAAGAGGCTACTTGGGAGCGAGAAGATGATATGCGCGCCAAGTACCCACATTTATTTTCATAGTAGTGTATGCTAAGTTTGAGGACAAACTTATTTTTAAGGGGGTAAGAATGTAATATCCCGACCCGGGATACCTCATGTATACCGAGGTAGGTCGGTTTAAAATATGTAACTTGAACGGTAAGAAATGTATATCATGGTATTTCACGGAAATGAATGACTAGAAATGGAAAATGATTGACATGTATAAACCATGCTGGGTAACACCCGAGCACCCCGAGACTATACCTCTTAATGCGCGCACGCACGTAAACCCATGCATGCATGCATGCGCCCATGAACGTAGACTATGAAAAATTAGTATATGCGTACGTGCCCAGAGTTTAAGTATATACGTATATGTATGGGCGTATAGGTACGTATACAATATGTATAATTATGAGTTATACATGTATATATATTATAAAATGTATTATATATATATATGTGTGTGTATATTAAATGAAAGAACAAAAAGGAAAGAAAAGAAAGGTGGGCAAAGGCTATTATCAGCCATGCAAGTGTGTGTGAGTGGGTGAATATATATATATATATATATATGTCTGTCAAAAAGTGTGTGTGAACGGTTGTAGATGTGTGTGTAATAAGTTGAGTGTATAACACTCAATAGGGAATGGGGGTGACAGAAAGTGGGTGATGGAGTGTGTAAGGAGGTCACAGGGCATGATTAGGTCTGACTAGAGAGAGAGAGAGAGAGAGAGAGACAGAGAGAAAGAGGAAAAGCTTATCATATACATGTGATCTCTTACTCTCGGGAGAAAAGGAAACCAAAGGAAAGGTCAGGAACTGAAGGGGAGAAGAAGAGAGAAAGATTGATTCAGAAACAGAAGGGCTTGAAGGGGGTCACAGTGAGCTAAAAATCCGAAACCCAGGTAAGTGATTTAAGTTTTGTTTTTACGATTTAGAGCATGAAGCTTATATATAATTATAGGGTCTAAACAAGCATGAAATATGGAAGTAAATGCAAAAGGAATGGTAGAAAAAGGTTAAGAAACCAAAGAGAAAATCCGAGTTGCAGGTTCGGAGGATAATTGGGGTTTCACTGATTTTATGTTTAAAACCTTGCATTTAATTTGTAAAAATATTGCTATAAAGTGCAGAAACACTTTAGAATCGGAATGGGTTTAAAACCGAGAAGAAACGGTCACGAAAATAAAAAATATCACTTGGCCGGAGAATCGGCCGGAGATATTTGGACACCTATTCGTGGGGATTGGAAGGGTTTTAATGGAAATAAAGGGTATGGTTGAGGTCCTTGAGGAAAGGGGAATAAAATGGCATTTAAAACGGGTTGAAAAATGATCGAAAATTGGTGACAGTCGCCGGAGAAGACGACTGTTCACCACCGGAACCCTACCGGAGTGGTGGGGGCTATCTGGTCAAAACTGAAATGGGTCCGGGTTTGGATCGGGTTGGTACCCGACCGGATATGAAATGGGCATGAAACTGTGTCGTTTGGGTTTTGAATTTAAATGGATTTTGGGCTGTTTGGTTGCAAGGATAATAAATGGAAATTAGGTTTGGGTTTAACCGAACCAAGGATAAGGTAAGAACCAAGATATTGGAATCCGGTTCTCTGAAATAGACTGAACCGTTTGGTTCAGTGAAGAACCAAACCGGTTTAGGGTTCCTAGCCATGAGCCCACTGGTTCTGACCGGAACTTAGGGAAATTTCATTTTGGCCCCAAATGTTTCAAGAAATCCCACTAAGGCCCAAACAGGAAATTAATAAAATATTAATTTTACAAAAATACCCCTATTTCAAATGTGGGTCAAACGAAGTCCAAACGGGGTAAATGAATAGTCAAAATTTATTTTGTCGGACGTTCTGAGTCCAATGGTGGGGTCCGTTTTACTAGATAAGACCCCGAAGGATAACTATCGTAAAAGTGCAAAATGACCATTTTACCCTTTTTAGTACAAAAGTCCAAATAGAATTCCGCGAAAGCCTAAACCGACTTTCTTCGGCATTCCGGACTCAATGGTAAAGTCTAAATTAGTATTTGAAATACTTATGATGGAAAGGCATAAAATTTGATGAATAAAATCTATTCTAAAACGTATTCATTGATATATAGGGAACTCGAAAGGCAAGGGTACTCTCACGGATTCCTGATCTAGAATCACGATAGAGGTAAGTGGATCACTCTCTCTTACATGTGGTGTTTCCACAAGCCAAGTTTATTCTTTTACTGCCAAACTCGTACTCTTGAATGTGTTGACATCCCTGTGTCCACAATTCGATATTTCCTATCTTGTGGACATTTGATTGACTGATGTATCATTGTTATCATGTTTCACTGTGCCTTGAAAGTACCTCATGTTATTGCTATCCACAATGAGATAATGTTCTATCTTGTGGACATTGATTGACTGTTATATCATTGTTATCATGTTGAACCCTGCCTTGAAAGGCGTACTGTTATGCTTTCATTGAATCTATGATATTCCATTTTTTACTTCTATGGAATCACGAATGATCATGATACGTTATGAATACCGGATTTGTGCTCAGTCACAACATACATCCGATGCTTCTGTATTGACTGGAGACCTAAGGGTCAAGTCCGTGAATGGACAGGTGGCAGGAATGAATTCCTCGAAGGCTTTCCACGGGCAATTGACGGGCATGATCATTGGCATCTCATTGCATTTTCACTGGCATTGCATTTGCAAATTCACTGGCATGTTACAGAATAAAAGCATCTCTTATGACTGACAAAACTTGATTGTTGAATGGCACTATCCCTTATGATTCTTCAAGTCTCGAAAGACTTGCATTGATTGATTTGATTGTGATCGGTTCATTGTGGCAGTACTTCATTGTAGTTATATTATCATTGAACTTCTTCATATTGATATTATACCCAATACTTATGATTGTGTATTGTGATTATTGTTTCCATTGGCCCTCGTGGCAATTGTTTCCATTGGCCCTCGTGGCAATTGTTTCCATTGGCTATCACAGTATCTTATTCTTATGATTGGCTATCATAATCTTATTCATGGATTCATTGATCATCGATACCAGTGTTGGAGATTTTCATTTACTTACTGAGCTTTGTAGCTCATTCCACCCCACTTACCCCCCATTTCAGGTGATGACGCTGCGAGACCCCAGTAGGAGTCTGAGAGCGTAGGGGGACATTTTGAAGTACGGTATCAGTCTATGTTAGTTTTCCCATGTATTCACCACCCCCGTGTGCTGGTTACGTTTAGTTCTCATTTTGTCTTATGTAGAACTATATCATATATTTAATAGACTTCCACTGTTTAAATTATTTAAAAGGCTTCTGCTATATTACTGTAATTGATAAAGACTTCCGTTGTTCATTGTTTGAGATTTTTAGTACATTGCGTATTAGTACTATGATACAGGAATGAAAAAAGTAGGGACGGCCTTCAGGTCGGCCCCGCGACACGAGATCCGCATAGGGTGGGTTTCGGGTCGTGACAAGTATTTTCCAGTTGGTTACAATCTGCCCACGTACTGTTTAATTATTGACTCTACGTATTGATTTATAGTTTCCCACATTTACTTCTAAGTTGAACTTAGAAATAGAACCCCTAGGTTACATGTGAACTGTTCCAATACCATCGAGAGTTTATTATTGATGAATACTATATATCGGGGGAAAGACTATATGTTATGATGGAAATTGGTGATTCTTGAACAATTGGGATGATTAAGTAAATAGTGTCCTTTAAGGAATAGTGGTATGTTTAAAGACAAGCGATGAAGATTCTCGAGAAATGACACTAAAAATACTAGATGAGATGTTGATAAATGTTATGGATAAATAAATGAGGCTTGAATGAGAGATAGTTTGAAGGAAACCTAATGGATAATTATAAGAGGAGTTGATACTGTAAATAAACGAATGATGTACCATAAAAATGAAAAATTTTGAGTAAGTTATAAGTAGACCCTGATAGGTTAGAGATAAATAGAGTCTTAAAGACAATTACTAAATGAGCGAGATTGTTAAAATTGACCTTATGAAATGTGATGATTTTGAAAAGAGGCTGACACATGATGAATAAATATTAGGAAGAAATTCAATAAATCTTCTGATCTAAGATGATGTGTGACTCGATTTTAGTTAATACTCTATCAAGTTAGATGAAAGTAAATAATAAATGATTTTGAATAACTATTAGAGATCAATGTGATCTAAATGATCGTAAAGACCTGAACTGGTAGTAAATCATTTTAAAAAATCATGAAATTGAGATGATATATAATTTTAAGGTACTATAAAGAAATCATTATTCATAAATGACATACATAGAGCATATGAGGTATAGATCATAAGTACGCAGGTTATTAACCGATTTGATACTTTTAAAGAAACTAAGAATCTGATGGTTTAAATAGTTGAATGATCGATGACTATTGAGGACGATAGTTAGTTTAAATACTAAGGTTAATAGTCTTTGGGAAAGACTATGCTATAACTGACTTTGATGTTTCTTGGACAATTGAGATGATCAAATGAATAGTGACTTTTGGGAGGAAGTAGTATGCTTAAGGGCAAAGGTTAAGGATTCTTGGGAAGAATTGTACCAGTGTTGAGGTTGATGACTCTTAAGTCATTAAACTATGAATTGATCAATGAATTAGGGGAAACTATCATTTAGACAAGGGTAACGGTTAATGCTCTTTTGGAGGATATAAGGTGATATAGAGTTGGGATTGTGAAATCTTGAAAGGTTGATGGATTTAACAACAAATTTATGTAAGAGATGGTCTGAGGAAGACTCAATGAATAGTAACATGAGGAGTTTGAGACTTCAGATGGATTGATGACATATTAGAAATATGAGGATTCTTGAGTGAATCATATAGGGTAAAGAAAAATGGATCCTTAGGAGGCAATTACTGATTGAACGAGACTATTAAGTGAACATTATGAAATGTAATGGTTCTAATAGGAGATTGGCATGTGATAACTAATCATTGGAAAAAATTCAATGGATCTTATTGGTCTAGGTGACAATATGACACAATTGTGGGCGGTACTTTATTGAGTTAGCTAAATATATTTCAAAAGATAAATGATTGATGACTTTAAATGACTTTGAGGATCAACGTGAGCTGACAATTAAAGAGATGAAAATTGTGGCAATAGTGTCTAGAAAAACTGGTAAGGACAACGATTGTGCTAAAGTGATGCATAATTCTTGAGATACTACGAGAACAATTAAAATTGAGGTAAAAGTAAGAATAACTAACTCTTTGAAACTAAGGAAGTTAAGAAGTTCCATAGTGGGAAAAATTTGACATAATCTTGATAAAAATTTAAATGATGGGATGGCTAATTGATGTGGACAATCCTGAAATATGATATGAAGTCACAGAATGTACAAGGAACTCCCTATACAGTTGAATAAGGTCTTTGAAAGAACAAATTTGTAATAGTTGAATAACGACAAAAGATAGAAACGTAACCTATGACGAAAAATTGAATATGATGACGAGCATAAGAAATGAGACATTTGAACAACCATTCTGAGCAAAGATAAGTGAAACTAAAATAATGGTTATAAATTAAAAAGTCATAAGACTTAAGACTTGAACTGACCAACTGATGTGGAGAATTCTTGGTAAACCAAATATGATAACACCATTAAGAACATGTTTGAAATAGACTGTTATATGAAGAATCAATGATTGGGGTAAAAGACTACCCCAAAATTTTCTAAGTATATATACCATACTTTAATCTATGAAGGGATGAGGAATCAAAATATGTGAAAAGATCAATTGTAAAACCAACTTATAATGAAAAAAAATGAAAGAACTGATTTCCTCAACCTATCTAAATGATAAAAGGATAAACACGAATTTGAGAACAAAGGTAGGAATGCCAATGAATATCACAAAATGAAATAAAAAGAGGATTGATAAATCTTTAAGAAATGGTCACTTGATTGAGAAATCACAAATGGAAACTTCGAATAAATTTGAGGTCACCCGTGTAGGGGATAAATACTATAATGCAAAGAAAATACGAGTAGACCGTCCTAGCACAAACCAAAAGAAGTTCATGAAAACAAAAGGGAATATGACGCTGAAAATGGTAAAAAGGAATACGATAATGGTCATAACCAAAGAAAGTTCAATCCAGCAAAAAGAAACTTAAATGGGTGATGTTGTAAACCTCGCAATCGAACGCATATAGTAAATCTGAGGTGGAATTTGTGACAAAAAATAATAGGAGAAATTGGTAGGGCAGCTGTGTACAAGCTTCGGACAAATGAAAGTTCAAACCTTTTCTTCTAGAGTATCATCCTAAGCCTCCATATGAATTCAAGTGGAATAATGTGAATCCATAAAAAAAAAAAACTCTATCCTTAGTAAAACTTAAAGTACTTGAATGAGAAAGCCCAAAACACTCTAAATGATAAAAGTGATGTAGTCTAGATACACCGTTGACTTCTTATGACCATTACCAAAGAAACGGATAGAAAATAAAAGATCAAAATACTAGATACCTTTACCTGGCACATGATACGCCATACGATGTCAATGGAAGTTCAGAGACCATGAACAGTAAGATAATCATGACTTAATACCAAATGAGATAAATATAACGACTAGATGAGGAACTAGTCAAGATACTGGTAACAAGGAGAAATAGTCAAGTAACTGAAAAGATGACTCAGGGTGAGTAATGAAAGTAATAGACCCCTAACCATAGATCTAAGAACTAAAGAAATATGCATGGGGATATTAATGCTAAAATTTTGAGACAATGAGTAAAGGTCCCGAAGAAGTTAAAAGGTCAAACCCTTGACTTTGAAATTCACTATTAAATTAAAACAAAGAGGAATACAAAAAAACCGTGAACTCTGTATAAAGAAATTTTCTTGCTTGAGAATATAGTACCTGAATACCATAAATAATTCTAAGAGATAGATTAAAAAGGGAATTATAATGATAAAATTAGCATGATGAGATAATAGAGTTTCTTAGATCATGAACATTCGAGTTTTGAGGACAAAACTCATTCTAAAGGGGGTAGAATGTGATACCCTGACCCAAATTATAACCAAACGAACCATGTAAACCTGAGCTGTTAGGGCTTTATGTTATGATATTGAATGAAATGGATGATTGTGAAATCTAAATTGTTCCAAATGTACGGACGATGCCCGGGCAATGCCTGAGCAAGCCATGAACGAATATATATATGTAGATGTATATATATATATATATGCAACTATACACATGAATTATATATATATGAGTATGTAATATATATATAAAAGGGGGAAGGTCAAAGGAGAAGGAAAGAAAGAAAAGAAAAAAAGGAAAGAGAGAGAGAGAGAGAGAAAACAGGGAACTGTCGGAGGTTGTTATATAGCCTAAGCATGCTTTGCATGCGTGAGAGAAATTGAAGAGAAGAAATAGAAGAGGAGGAGGAAGAAGAAGGAGAAAACGAGAGGAAGGGCAAGCTGCCGTATGAGGTAAGTGAGATTTTTTTTAGTGAGAATTTATTTCTGGATTTTTCATAAAGTTGTTTAAAGCTTAGAGAAAATTGTATAGTTAAATTCTATGAGAAAAATGGAACACATAGGAAGAAACCGAATGTAAAATAGGTGAAACAATGAAGAAGATATTGACGTTTACCAGAGAGTTTAAATTTAGGAAATTTGAGTTTTGATTGCGTTTTAGGAGTTTAAATTGATATATATAGGACTTAAATCATGTTATATGGTATTTAAAAGTGAACATTTTCCTTAAAATGAAGAAAAAATAAAATATATATATATATATAGAAGGGGGAGCAGTCTGGTCACCGACGTCGGAGGGGGTGACCGGAACTGCTCACCAAAAAAACGTGAAGGGAAAAAGGGGGCTAGGTCGATCTCGGGTTGGATCGGGCTAGCCTAGGCACACCAAGGGCTACATGGCACGGGTCGAATGGACTTGCTTGATTTATTTTTTTTTAAACTGAATTAGTTTTAAGGAAAAAGTTGAAGAAGTGCAGTGGCTGGGAATTGAACCTAGGAGCTCATGGCAGGTGGGGGGCATGCCCACCACTGTGCCACACTTACACATGTAAACAAAGGTGGGGATTATATAATTATATATATATATATATTGTATAATTAAGAAATTAAATAAAATAATTAATTAAGTATTAAAATAAGTTTCTGATGTCCAAATTCAACAAATAAATGGAGGAGATTTATTATTTTGGACCCTTTGGACCAATGGTGAGGTCCGTTTCATGAGATGGAGTTCCAAAAAATAAAATACCCATAGAAATGCCAAAATGACCAAAATGCCCCTGTCTCAAATATGAGTCATACGAACTCCGATTGAATTAAGTAAATAGTGAATTTTTATTATTTCAAACCTTTTGGACTCAGTGGTGATGTCTGATTTGTGAAACTAAGTCCCAAAAAATAGAGACATGTAAAATGACCGTTTTACCCTTTTCGGTATAGAAGACAAATTGATAACTATGAAAGCCTAAACTAACTTTCTTTGACATTTCAAACTCAATGGTAGAGTCTAAATTAGTAAAAGAGATACTTAGAGTAACGAGGTGTACAAATTGATAAATGACATTAGAATTGAGACATGTTTATTGATATATAGGCAAGTCAAAGGGAAAGGAGAAAGTTACGGACTACTAAAGTAAACCATACGGATTAAAGGTAAGTAAACTCCTATCTCTTACACGTGGTTTTCCAAACCACATTCTTTCTATTACTACCAAATTTTGTACTTCTGAATGTACCCACTATTATTATACCCATAATCGATATTGTCTTATCTTGTGGACGCTTATTGACTGCTATATCATGATTGTTATGTTGTACTGTGCCTTGAAAGGACTACTGTTGTATGTTTATTGCATAATATTCCATTCTTAATGCACTTCTTATGGAATCACAATATAATCATGATTTTTTATAAATGCCTAATTTTGTGCTCAATCACAAAATTCATCCAATGCTATCTAATTAACAAGACCTACTGGGTCGATTGACAAGACCTATAGGTCGACTCCGTGAACGGACAAATGGCAATGATGGCATTTTTACGTAGTGAGTTTTAAGGGCATTTTATATGCATTAATGTTAAGAGGGTATGTCGGGCTCCAAAAAATCGAAGGTCTGCCAAACCCTGAATAGAGTAAATGCATCATTTAGTGATTGACTAATATGTTACATTTATTGGATTCATAGGATGTTTTCATTTCCCAATGAATAATTCTATGTTGATATTTCCCTCATTTATTGGACTTGACTATGACTGGTTTATTGTGGCAGTATATTTATGTTAACTGTTATTATTGAGCTTTCCAATATTCATGCTATGCCATTAGTCATACTTGTTTATTGTGTCTTATTGTTCATTACCATTGTGTCATTTTACCATTAACTGTAACTGTTTCCGTGATTGGTATCATGTTCGCCCTATGAGTTTATATTTCTCTATGTTAACCCTAACCCGTGTCGAAGATGGGCTTTTACTTACTCAGCTTTGTTAGCTCATCTCATTTACTTATTTTTTTTCTAGTGAGAATGCTGTAGAACCACAGTAGGAGTTCAAGAGTTTAAGGAGACAGTTGAGGAGCATGATAGAATGATGTAGTCTCTCCCATGTACTCACCACCTAAGAGTGGCATTATGTTTAGGTTTTTTATCAGTTCACATTTTCAATTGTTAAACCATATTTTGTATTAAGACTTCTACTAATTTACTATTAAGTGGACATTTTATATTATTGTCATAAATACAAAGTATGGAAAAAGTAGGGACGGCCATTATGTTGGCTCCGCAACACGAAATTCGCATAGGGTGGGTTTCGGGTCGTGACAGTTTGAAACCCGCGATTAAGGCAACATAGTGCAGGAAATAGGGAAAGATGATGAACAAGGCGAGCCAGATCTCGAGTCCGGATCGGGTTCAGGTTGGGACCCGTCTAGTCATAGAAAAGGTTAAATGAGATGACATTGTGTTGAGTGTTATGTTTTAAATTTAAAAATAGACTTGGACTATTTGGTTTATGAAGATAATCCCAGTTTGATAGCCCTGTTGGGATCAAGGATAACCATATCCCTGTTTAGAACCCATATCCACTGTTTGGCGTTCAAATTATTTGAAAAAAATAAATGAGAGCTGCAGCTTCCCAAAATCGTTGCCAAGACTTACGTGCATGTGGGAACTTATGCCCTACATGTGAACCACTGTGCCACTGTGGTACATGTGTTAATATTTACGGAATATAATATATAATATTATATTAAGTAATTAAATTTAATTATTGTAATTAGTCCCATTACCTAAATAATTTAAAATGATAGTGTAAATTTATTATTTTGGGCATACTGGACCCAATGACGGGGTTTGTTTTACATGATGGGGTACCAAAAATTAAGACACATAAAATGCAAAATTACCATTTTTTCCATAGTAGTACTTGAAGCCAAATTGAAGCCCGTAAAGCCTAAATCGATTTTATTCGACGTTCCGGACTCAGTGGTGGAGTTTGTTTTACCAAATAAGATCTTAAAATTTTTATATATGAAATTGATTAGTTCTAGAAGATTAGGCTATACGTAGCATTGAACTAAGAAATGTTTCCTAATTAATAGGAACTTCAAAAGGGAAAGGAAAGGCGATTTAATTTCCTATTGAAAGAGAAAAACTGTTTTAAAGAAGTAAAACCCAAACTCTTATATGTGCTAATTCCTAGCCATGTCACAATGTTATTCCTTTATACTGCCAAATTTGTACTCTTATACGTACTTGATGCTTATTGATTCCACAATTTGATGCTTGCTCTATCTTGTGAAAATTATTGAAAATTTAACTGCTATATCTTAGTCATTATTGCTTGTCCACTTTGTACCATGCCTTGAAAGATAAAATGTTATGTTCTCACTGTTGAGAAAAATGATATTCCACATATATGTACACTCTTCGTAGAATTATGATGATCATGATATATAATGAGTACTCGGAGTTGTGCTCAGTCACAACATCCATCTGATGCTATTACTTGACCTACGAGTCAAAGTCCATGAAGGACATATGGAGTGATGTACGTAAAAGACTGAGGGTATGTTGGGCCCTAAAAGACTGAAGGTATGTTGAGCCCTAAAAGACTAAGGGTGTGCCAAGCCCTAAAAAGATTGTGCAACAATTATGTTTGATATCATATCTCTTATTGAACTCATAGGATGATCATATTTTTCCTATGAATGATCATATGTTTTGCGAGCTTATCCTATTGGCTTACAATTGGTTATCTTATAATTGTGGCAGTATGACTATTGTTTCGGCCAGATCTCTATTGATGATTTCATGTACCTTGTATCATTTGATATTCACTTATTCTTACCATTATGGGATGTAGCTTGGACCTAAGGGTCATTTATATTGTTTCACACTTTTGGTAATTGGCTATTGTGACATTTTATTTCTTGATTGGCTATTATGGCATTCTATTTTTTAATTGGCTATTATGACATTCTATTTTTTAATTGGCTATCATGTTATCATATCCTTGTTTGTCTTAGATTATGCTCTTTTCTATACTTACTTTAACCCATGGCAGAGCAAAGGAAATTTACTTATTGAGCTAAGCTAGCTCATTCAGATTTATACATTTATTTCAAGAAAGGACGCTGCGAGCAAACAATAGAAGCTTGCATACAACAGTGGACATTTTTTGAATAAAATGTAATAGAAATGATTAGTACTATCTTAGCTCTCCCATATGTCCACACCCTGGGGGTGATGTATATGTCATGACCCGAAATTCACCCTATGCAGATTAGGGATCGCGGGGCCGACCTTGTGGCCGTCCCTACTTTTTCTTTCCTGGTACTAGTGTCACGCCTCGAATTTCTACAAACCTAGGGAGTGAATGAGAAACAAAATAAGAAAAGAAAAGAAAAGATAATTTAATGGATTCAATTAGACAAACATTCATTTTCTTCTACATATAACCACATAAAGCATAGCCCATAAACATATCGCTCACGTGTCATTTGGGCTTAAGCCCTTACATCTCAAAACACACCCCAAGGGCTAAAAATCCTTCTAAGTTTATGTCTCATCCACTCTGAAAGACCTTCTCAAGTCTCAAGTGCTAGGAGTGTCATCTGTAATATGATATCCTACAAATGGGTCAGCGCAACTGCTGGTATGACACAATGCTAATGCAAGGAACAAAATTAAGGCGTGGCATGTGCAAGTGTACATTTATAATCTACATGTACATTTATAGTCTACATTCCATCCAATTCATCGACATAATACAAAGGCGGTATGCGTGACACACCTTTGCAAACTCTATGCCACACCCATGTCTCGTTTACGGACTCACTTCCGATGGATCATGAGTACCAATGCAATGGCCAATTTTGGGTTTTTCACTACAGGATCTACACCCTCATAATGCATAGCACTACGTGCTCAACCCACACTATGCTTTCAAGAACCACACCATGCCAATATGCCTTGATTCCACCATGCAATCATGCAGTCTCAATGAAGAATTTTACCAACACATGGAGCATGCTTTAAATAATGTATTCCACTTGAAGCAACAATAATATTTGAATGACCAAACCTCTTCTACATGTATGTATATATAATCAATTTAAACACGTACTCAAATCACACATTCACAATCTTAACAACTCTCCAAGAACATAAATCATGTATAGCACTAACACATAGAACAAATATAACTCCAAAGAACAACAAAGAACACCCAAGCACATAAACAATCAACTCTAGGTTTTGTTTCAAAGCAACCATTCCCTATGTGATCATCTAACATCAAATAAACATATGATTCATTCAATCAACATGCAAATCATTCCTAAACTTAATAATATTCCTTACTTAGCAAAATATCATACTTGGATGGGTGTGTCTCAACCCTAAGGAGTCGTGCTCGCTGTGTAGTCGAACTAACTAGTGAGAATGTAGTCCCTTTACCGAATCTACCAAGAATGGTCAAACTGTTTCCCCCTTTCCTTTCGGTGTTCCTGAGATTCACAAATTATGTCTCAAGGTATCGTTACATGAATTTATGTTATTCATCATATTTTATGTCTCTTTACTATTGGTATCCCTTTTACTTGAATAGACTTTACCATTGAGTACAGAACGTCGAATAAATTTGATTTAGGCTTTCGTGAAATTTGATTTGGACATCTGTCCTAAAAAGGGCAAAATGGTTATTTTACACTTTTATGGGTTCTTACTTCTTAAGACCTTCTTGTGCAAATTGGATTCTACAGTTGAGTCCGGAATGCTCGAAATAATAAAAATTCACTATTTTTTTACTTTAATCGGAGTCCGTTTGACTACTTTTTGACTTAGGAGTATTTTGGTAAATCCTCTATTTTCCAATTAATTATATTAATATTTAGTTAATTTATTTTATCCCTTGGGTCAATTGATAATAAACATAAGTCTAGGTTCAAATTAGAATTTCTCTCAACTCTTGGGCCAATTTATGAATTCAAGAATTTCTATTCCTATTAAGAGTAGCCAAACAATGACTAAATCCCAAAATAGGGATAAGCTATTCCTATCCCAAATTAACTAAATCCGAATTTCATATCCTTGTCACCAAACACTCCCAATTCCCTTTTAAATTTCAACATAAAATGACACAACTTTGGTTATCCGATATGTTCGGGTGGGTCGGGTCTGACCCAAACCCAAACTGGCCCAAACCCAAAACCCTACACAATGCCTTATTCTCCGGCGGGTCTCCGGTAGGTCTCCGTCACCACTTCCGGCGATGGTCATTTTTTTGACCTATTTTTTAGCCTACTTTCTAATGCCGTTTTATTCTACTCTTTTTGGAGATCTCACTTCCAACCCCATTTTCTAATTTAGGCCATCATGGACTCTCAAACAATAAACTTTAGTGGGGAAATCGATTTTTTGATGAGCTCCGATCAACTGGATATCTTTTATTTTATGCCTCTTTTTCCTACTATTTTAAACGCAAATCACCCCCATTTGTTTCCAGCACCTAAAGGAATTAAATCCCTATGATTTGTTTCAGTTTTTAAAGCATAAAATCATGGAACCCTGATTGTTATCCTTAACCTGTAACTGGGGTTTTATCTTTCATTTCTTAATCTTTTTCCTTGGTTCTTTTTGCATTAGATTCCATTTTTCATGCTCTAAAAGGTCCTATCATTAAAACAAACTCTCATGCTTTAAATCTTAAAAATGGATTTAAGCTTAACATGCATATTTTCTAGATTTCTTGGTACAGTCCTTCCCCTCTCCTTTTTGCTTTAACTTTTTGGATCTCTCAACCTTCTCAGTTTCTCACTTTGCTTTCTTTCTTTCTGTTTTCTCTCTAACTTAACACACACATGTGTGTAAACACATCATCACACCAACCCTTAGTCACACACTCTCTCTCTACATCAAACCTGCACACACTCAATACCCAGCCTGCTTTGTACACTCACACACTCCTTCAATTTTTGCACTCACACAATCACATGCAACATATATATATATATATATATTATATTAAACACACACTACACACACTCACTTACACACACACACTGCCGACACTACAAACACACACACACTTGAATGCTGCTTCTCCATTCCCCTTTTTTTTGTTCTTTTTTTTTTCTTATGCCTTACATGTAAATGTATGCGTACAAATATCACCTAATACCGTGCATACATATACATATACAATACATCATTTATACACTTCTTATACTTGTACATACATCTATATATGCGTAAAAAATCTATTTCTAATAGCGTATACATACACTCATTTAAGTTAAGCATATATGAAATCGTACACATGCATGGAAATGTGTGCATACATGCTTTATGAGACTCAGTCCTGGGCTGCTCGGGTGTTGCCCGACACTGACCGTATAAAATAACTCGTTCACATTCCAACGTCGTTCAGTACATATGATATAATGACATCGAGCTTTAACAGCTCGGGTTACAACTAGTATTACACTACCTGACCCGGCCTGCCTCGATCCACATGCCATGTCCCAAGTCAGGGTATTGCAGCCCAATTGGCAAAACAAAAAATTTATCCTCAATTTTCAGGTTTCTACATCCTTCCCCCCTTAAAGAAATTTCGTCACGAAATTTAAAAATATACCTTTTCACGAAATTTAGAAAGATCAATGTGAAACGCATTATAACATGGAGACGTGCAGCCTTACCTATGGATCGTTCACCTCTCCCTCAGCCAGGTGATATGGAATGCGTTACCCTCTCCCATTATCCTCTCCCCCCAAGGGAAACTATTCCACTTGGGCGGACGTGCAGCGGTGTGCAGACATCTCCACACTCCCTGCTAGGGTCTGGTTTTGACCCCATCTGTAACGGCCCACTCCACATGGCACAACACATAATGAAATCCTCAGAACATGTTGGCTCATCAATGCCAATTTTCCCAATCCATCCAAGCATCATGATCCACCTCAATAATTCAACATAATAAATAAAAATAAAGGAAAATTCTCAATGTTCACAAAGACACCTCAAAGTCTCTCACACACGTGTTGACCATCTTACTAACCTCAAATCAGGCCATGAAATCATCTAGTAATTTATTAATATGGCATCAATATATCCCCTGTACCTTAATGTAATCTAGTAACCCAATATCCTCCAAGTACTATAATCATTCACAAGACATCGACAACGAAATTTTAAAGTAAAGCCATCATCATCCATCTTAGTCTATATACAACCAATACTAAAGGTCATGCATTAGTAAAGATTAGCTTATTCATTTCAAGCATACACATATTAACTAAATATTCGGATGTAGGACAAAATAGTTTATGCACTCCAAACTTGAAATCTAAAACAATATATCAAGGTTCAAGGAGAACAAAACATTAGAGAAAGTAAAAAAAAATATCTCAATTTCCTCTATGGTTATTCTAACTCATTATCGTTCTAGTCAATACATTAATTAAAGTCTCATAACCATTGAGATTCTTAGTGAAACTATTTACCAATTTAAATCATGAATATACATCAATCCTTACACACATGTATTGAAACACACATACATATAAACACATTTAAACATACTCTTATACATGCATTAATACCAAATCAGTGTGTATAAAAATCATGGTCGTAGTGCTATAACGGGTATGAAACCAGCATGCATATATAGAATCGACAAGCAACATTCAATAGCTAACACGTAACCTAAAACATCAACATCCAAATATAAGATCTATCCTAAGAATATTCATATACACAAATGGGTATACAACTTACCATATAGGTAACTAAGCATATGGTCTACCTCATAAATCACTTCGTCTACTACATAGATATAAGCATCTAACCCCATTCATCAATAATCGAGCAATCTCACATTGTACAATTTCACACGCTTAAGTAACAAACACTCACCTAATCATGTAATCCAAACCAGTCCAATTAATTTGAGGTCTAACCTCTCCTAAGTCGTGGAAGAGTCAATCCTAGAAAGATCCACAGGCATTCCACTACCTAAGACAACATGGTCTAGAAATTGCACCTCCTAGGGCAAAAACTCACACCTCAAGAACTTAGCGAATAAACGATGCCCCCTCAAAATCTGTAATATCATCCTCAAGTGAAAAACATACTCCCCCTCAGAAGGTGAATAAATCAGAATACTATCTACAAAGACCAGCACAAGCTGATCTAAATAAAGGCCAAAGATGCAATGAATCAAGTCCATAAATGCCGCCAGGGCACGTCACATCGAATGGCATAACTTATAACTCATAATGTCCATGACGAGTGCAAAAAGCTCTTTTCGCCACATCTTCCTCCTATACTCTCAACTAGTGGTACCCCGATCTAAGATCAATCCTCGAGAGACATCTCAAACCCCTAAACTGGTCAAGCAAGTCACCTACCCTCGATAACGATTACTTATTCTTGATAACAACCCTGTTCAGTCTCCTATAATCCATACATAAATGCAATGTCCCATCCTCCTCCTTCGCGAACAATGCCGAAGCATCTCACGGCGAAGTACTAGGACAAGTAAAACCTTTACCCTGTAAATCGGTCAACTGCTGCTTCAGCTCTCTTTCAACTCAACTGGAGCCATATGGTAAGGTGGAAAGGAAATAGGCATAGTGCCTGAGATAAGCTCTATCGTGAACTCTATCTCCCGTCTCGACGGTAGACTAGTCAAGTCGTTCGAAAAGACACCAAGGAACTCATTCACTACTGACGGTACTACATTCTCTATAGTTCCACTCCTACTTGTTATCAAACTAGCCAACAATTAGCTATGGCCTCCCTAACTCCTCGAGTCATACAAGAGTGAAACTAAGAATTCTCCGTGATCCCCCATGAATTAAAAGCTATCTCCATTCAGGAGTACACACAGTCACTCTCCCCCTATAGCAATCTATGCTCACCTGAACAGTAAACACCTAATCCACCCCCAATATAGTATCAAAACCAGACATGTCAAGTACAATGAAGTCAAAATAAAAGACGCGGTCAGCTATCTCTATTGAGTAATCTTTACAGATTCTCGTCAGGGTCATACTGCCCCAACTGGTGTTTCAACATGTAATGGCAAGTCTAGCCAATTTATTTCCAACCCCAATGACATGGCATGCATGGTAGACATGAATGAATGTAATGCTCCAGAATCTATAAGTACGCTGACCCATGAAAAAACAAGTAACGTACCTCGAACCACAAAAGGTCCGAAAGTAGATGCCTCAAGTGTGACCACTGCATATGCTCGACCCTGTGTGATCTGGCCCTGTCTACCACCCCATCTCTGGCCCTGCTGGCCTCTATTCCTCTAACTGGGAGCTTTAACACTCAATGCTGTAGGTGTAGGCTGAAACTGTGGGGTAAAGGGTCTATAACCTGGCTGTGGTTGTAGTGGAATCAACTGGGTGGGCTGATAATACTACTGCCCTTACCAGTCCTAATAAGTCTGCCCTTGAGGACAATTGGCCCCAATATGGCCTATCTAACGACAATTAAAACAAAATAGAGGAGGTCTCCACCCCTGACTCTGCACTGAAGGTGGAAATGATCCAGGGCTGGATCCGACCCCCTGTCCCTGATTGTAGTCCTTCTGAGGGCAAGTGGCCATCTTGTGACCAGGCTGTCTACACCGGTAACAAGTGAGGGGCCTATGGAATACTCCCCCTTGGGAAGTGTTGGGCATAGTAGGTGGGGCGACTACAAATTGAATGAGTCTCTACGGTATCCATGCAGCAAAAATACGAGCTCGACGCCTCTTCGATGGTCTCTTACCAGCATATGCTAGGACAGGTGTCGGTGCCTGTGTAGAAGAAGTACTAGCTCGGTACCTCTTCAGTACTCTCCCACCAGGGTATGCTGGGACAGGTGTAGGTGTCTATATAGAAGAAGTACGAACTCGACACCATTTTTGTGGTCCCGTTAGATCTCTCTTTGGAGACATGTGTCTAGAAGTTCAAGAAGGAAAATTAATACTCTTTTTTCACATTAGACACAAGGGTTAAAAGAACACTAAGCAGGTACTTGTCAACATTTTACACTTCACGAGTAACTAATACAATATGTTATGACACATTTGCCCAATCAACACTTATATAACTCAGGTCAACCATCCCCTCCCATTGGTTACACTAAACAATTAACACCGAGTTCTAACACATCCTTTCACAAGGAAGGAATTCATTTAAACAATACAATATATGCATACTCAAGTCATGCTAGTGTTCAGCTAGCCTATCAATACTCAACCCTAAGTGAATGCTATCCAAAAATAATACATCTTTCCACAAAAGAATTTAACACAAGAGTATCTCAAAATCTTAAGTTCAAATACTCTGACTATCCACCGTCCAGTCCATAAACAAAAATCTCCACAAGTCTAAATTATTATTTTCTTACATTCTAAGGTCTCATGTGTCTTTTTATTTATGGTTTTCTACCTCATTGGCATTTTTTCATTTAAGGTTTTATAATTCTTTCATTATTTCTTAATTTTATAGCTAGGTAATAACCCTTCATGGATCACAACTCCTTTTGTTACTGGCTGATGGGGCGCCATCCATCAACTGTAACACAAGACTTGAGATCAATCCAGTCTGTATAAATATCATAGTCAAAGTACTATAATCCATGAATATCAGGTACTAACCTAGCATACACACATATATATATATGAGAGCACAACCGACCAGGTAGATAACTAGGTCTACAGTCTATCTCATAAATAACTAGTCATACCGCCTACCATATGATACCTAAGTGCACAACCTTTATCTTACATAACTAGGCAAACGGCCTATCCCATAAACTATACGGTCTATCACATAGACATTAGTTTCTAATCTTAGTCAACCATTATATCAAACAATCACGTCCTCTCAGTCAATCGAAAAATCAAGTATAGTGCATACCTGTGCACACTAATGCAACACGTGCACATAAAACATAACACCCAAACTAGTCAAAATAACTTAAGGTCTAAACTTCTCCCACTGTCCCTAGGTATTCGAACCTATGCTCTGATACCACGTTGTCACGCCCCGAATTTCAACGAACCTGGGGAGTGAATGAGAAACGAAATAAGAAAGGAAAATAAAAGATAATTTAATGCCTTCAATTAGACAAGAATTCATTTTCTTTAACATATAACCACATAAAGCACATCCCATAAACATATCGTTCATGTGTCATTTGGGCTTATGCCCTTACATCTCAAAACATGCCCCAAGGGCCAAAAATCATTCTAAGTTCACGTCTCCTCCACTCTGCAAGACCTTCTCAAGTCTCAAGTGCCGGGAGTGTCATCTGTAATATGATATCCCACGAATGGGTCAGCACAACTGCTGGTATGACACAATCCTAATGCAAGGAACAAAATTAATGCGTGGCAGGTGCAAGTGTACATTTATAATCTACATGTACAATTGTAATCTACATTCCATCCAATTCATCAACATAATGCAAAGGCAGTATGCGTGACACACCCATGCAAACTCTATGCCACACCCATGTCTCGTTTACGGACTCACTTCCGATAGAACCATGAGTACTATGGCCAATTTTGGGTTTTTCACCACAGGATTTACACCTTCATAATGCATAGCACCACGTGCTCAACCCACACTATGCTTTCAAGAATCACACCATGCTAATATCCTTGATTCCACCATGCAATCATGCAGTCTCAATGAAGCATTTTACCAACACATGGAGCATGCTTTAAATAATGTATTCCACTTAAAGCAATAATAATATTTGAATCACCACACCTCTTCCACATGTATGTATGCTATATATAATCAATTTAAACACGTACTCAAATCACACATTCACAATCTTAACAACTCTCCAAGAACATAAATCATATACAACACTAACACATAGAGCAAATCATAACTCCAAAGAACAACAAAGAACACCCAAGCACATAAACAATCAATTCTAGGTTTTGTTTCAAAGCAACCATTCCCTATGTGATCGTCTAACATCAAATAAACATATGATTCATTCAATCAACATGCAAATCATTCCTAAACTTAATCCTACTCCTTACTTAGCAAAATATCATACCTAGATGGATGTGTCTCAACCCTAAGGAGTCGTACTCACTGTGTAGCCGAACTAACCAGTGAGAATGCAATCCCTTTACCGTATCTGCCAAGAATGGTCAAACTGCTGCCCTCTTTCCTTTCAGTGTTCCTAAGATTCACAAATTATGTGTCAGGGGATCGTTACATGAATTTATGCTATTCATAAAATTTTATGTCTCTTTACTATTGGTATCTCTTTTACTTGGATAGACTCTAACATTAAGTCCAGAACATCAAACAAAGTCGATTTAGGCTTTCAAGAAATTCAATTTTGTAATATCCCGACCCGGGATATGACACTTATATCGAGGTAAACCCGGGTTGGATCGAGCCATGATATGTCACCTTCAGCTGTAAGTCAAATTATGACGTAAAGAAGTTTCAAATTTAAATTGAATTATTAGGTTGTCAAAATATTAGAATAACAATCATAAGCTAAGAAAAATTTTAAAATGGGCGAGCGACAGTCAACTGTCCAATAGAACACGCCAATCGATAAATAATCAAATGATTCGATTCCAAAACCGAGACGAGGAAACTGAAGAATGTGGTATAAAGAAAAAAGAAATAAAATAAGAATAATAATATAAATAAATAAATGAAAATATACCTATATGCATATATATATATATGTATATATATATATATATGTGCAGCCGTGTGAGGTGTAGTGTGGTGTGAGTGTGTCTTATATACATTATATGTTATATATATTGAGTGGACCAGTTGAAACAGGTAAAACAAAAACGAATGACAGGTGAAGGCTGCATGGCAGCCATGTGTGTGTGCGTGTGTTACCAGGTGGCAAACCACCAATCTTGAGGGCTGTCAAGGAAAAGAGTAAATAGAGAAAAGAGAGTGAATAGAGTGGTGTCGTGTGTGAAACCCTGTGAGCACACGGTTTATGTGAAGCAAGAAATTGAGAGGAAAAGATAGAAATGGTGGGCAGAATTGAAATCAGTGGGCACATTGGGACGTTGAGAGAGAGAATAAGTGGAGGGTGACTTGTTGAGAGCTGGAAGATTGAGGGCTACATCGCAGCCGTGTATGTACAGGTGTGCATGTGTGTCATCCGTAGCTACAGGTGGCAAAGCTACCGACTAAAGAATCGGTGGAGGAGAGGATTAAAGAAATAAAAAGGGAGAAAAAGGAAGTGTAAGAAGGAAAGAAATTGTGGCATGAAGAAGAACTGAAGTGCAGACCAGTGAGCAAGAGAAAACCAGGAAGAAGAAAAAAAAGAAAAAGAAATTGGAAAACTGGAATCGAAAACAGGTATGAAATTCATTTAAATTGCTTTAAATTGTCCTTAAATTTTTAGCTCATCATAGTTTCAATCGAACCAAAGACCTGAAGAAAATGATTAAATAAACCAGGATTTAGCTTCGGTCAACAATGGTGGGTTTTTGTACGATAGAGTAATCTCAATTTTGGAGTTGTAAATAAGTAAGAAATAGTTTCAGGAACTCAACGCAAGAAAAACGGTATGAAATGGTCTCGGAATGACCAAGTTTAGTCAAAATATTCGTCACCGGTGCATGGCCGGAATAGCTAACCGGGTATTGAAAATTGTATATTGTAGTGGTCTAAAACAGGTCTAAACTGAATGCCTAAAGATTTAAGATCATTTGATATGAAAATCAGTAAGAATAGACAACGAAATGTGTAAGAAAACTGAATTGGCCGGAGCTAGAGCAGTGGCCGGAAAATCGATTATGGGTGCCGGAAACGGTAAGAAATCAGGTCAAATCTAGTTTAAACGAGTTGTTGAGATTGTTAGAGGTAATTTGATATGAAAATCGGAGGAAATGGACGTCAAATGAGGTGGAAAACAGTGGGGAAAGGTGGCAGTTCCGGCGACCGGCGCCGGAAGTGGCAACCGGAGTATTGGTCGGAAAATCGTGGGCCATTTTGTTGATTGAGTTCACCTGAACCGGTCGGTTCAGTGGGGGTTTAAACCAGTTTAGGGTTTCTAACCCTAAACCAGTGGGTTCAGACCGGAACTATTGGTAATTGCAAACCAACCCCAATATTTATGAGAAATCCCACTGAGGCCCAACAGAAAATTTAATAAATCATAAAATTACCCCTAAGTCAAAAGTAGGTCAAACGAAGTCCAAACGAGGCAAATAAATAGTCAATTTTTATTATCTCGAGCCTTATGGAACCAATGGTGAGGTCAAAATATTGAAAAGAGGTCCCGGGAATAAAATACACATGTAAAATACAAAATGACAATTTTGCCCTTTTCAATCCAAGAGTCCGATTTAAGATCCGTAAAAGCCTAAACCACTTGTATTCGACGTTCCGGATACAATGATGACATCCAAATTAGTAATTAAGATACTGATAGCCAAGATAAGCAAATTTGAATATATAGCATAGATGAGTTATGATTATAGACTGAGTACATTTCCAATGACAGGCACGTCAAAAGATAAAAGAGAGGGAATAGCTTGAATTCTAAGGATCGGTAAAAAGTGTAAGTAATCTCTGATCTCTGTATGTGCTACATTCCAAGCCAAGTCATAGCTCTTTCCATATACATTGCTTATTATACTCCTAACACGGTTATCAGAATTTATAGAACCACATCGATATTGTTCTATCATGTGGGAAGCATTTGATGATGTTCATACATATATCTTGATCATGATGGTATATTTGTATATTGAATTCTTGTTGTACATTCGTACCTAGGGCTGTAAAGGCCAGACAGTTGTGTTCAATCATAGTTTCACTTTATTCTTCATGGATAATATTTAAGTGTCGGATTTGTGATCAATCACATTTCCATCTGATGCCAGTTAAGACCTTCGGGTCTAGATATGACCCTCGGGTCTAGACATAATTTACTTTGGATCCAGATATGACCTTCGGGTCTAGTTAAGACCTTCGGGTCTAGTTAAGACCTTCGGGTCTAGATATGACCTTCGGGTCTAGTTAAGACCTTCGGGTCTAGTTATGACCTTCGGGTCTAGTTAAGACCTTCGGGTCTAGATATGACCTTCGGGTCTAGTTATGACCTTCGGGTCTAGCGTCATGGCATCGCAGATTCGTTGCTATCAGTATCTTATATTGTTGATGTTATCGATATTTGTAACTTGAACATATTCATGTTTATGTGTGACTTTGAAACTTCACAGCTTTTATTCAGCACATATGATTATATTGTCAGACAGATCTTCCTTGTTTATCTTTGAATTTCTTATCCTCTGACGATCATAGATGAGTTCAGTATTTATGACTGGCTAGCATATCTGCATTTGTCCTAATTCTTTCATGGATAGTGCCTCTATTCTTGTACACATGATAGAGCAAAGGAGAATTACTTACTGAGCTTTAGTTAGCTCACCCCAAACTTACCACCCCTTTCAGGAAATGAAGTTGTAGAAGAGCCGCAGCAGTAGCAGTAGCAGTAGCAGCTATCTAAATAGCAGTGGACGTACTTTTGAAGTTGCAGGGTAATGCTTAGTACAGATAGTCTTATAGCTCTCCCACATTATCCACGTCCTGAAAAGATCAGTTGTATTAAGAAATTTTGTATTCCGCATTTTGAGAACACTTTATGTATAACATGCAACCTTACCTAAATATTTATTTAAGTCTTCCGCATATTTAGTTGTTGCATGTTAGTGACACTGATTGTGTAGCAAGATAAGAACCCTTGATTTGACACCCAATGTCGGATCGGGTGCACGGCTCGAGATCCGCATAGGGTGGTTCTCGGGTCGTGTCAAATTTGGACATCTGTCCTAAAAAGGGCAAAATGATCATTTCACACTTTTACGGGTTCTTACTTCTCGAGACCTCTTTTCGTAAATCGGACTCTATAGTTGAGTCTAGAATGCTTGAAATAATATAAATTCACTATTTGTTTACTTTAATCGGAATCCATTTGACTACTTTTTGACTTAGGGGCATTTTGGTAAATCCTTCATTTTCCAATTAATATTTAATTAATTTATTTTATCCCTTGGGTCAATTCATAATAAACATAAGTCTAGGGTCAAATTATACTTTCTTTAAACTCTTGGGCCAATTCGTGAATTTAGGAATTACTATTCCTATTCAGAGTAGCCAAACAGTGGCTAAATCCCAAAACAAGGATAAGCTATCTCTATCCCAAATCAACTAAATTCCAATTTCATATCCTTGTCACCAAACACTCCCAATTCCCTTTTAAATTTCAATATAAAATGACACAGCTTTGGCTATCCAATATGTTTGGGTGGGTCGGGTCTGACCCGAACCCGAACTGGCCCAAACCTAAAACCCTATACAATGCCTTATTCTCCAGCGGGTCTCCAGTAGGTCTCCGTCACCACTTCCGGCGGCGGTCATTTTTTTGACCTATTTTTTAGCCTACTTTCCAATGCCGTTTTATTCTATTCTTTTTAGAGATCTCACTTCCACCCCCATTTTCTAATTTAGGCCATCATGGACTCTCGAACAATAGACTTTAATAGGGAAATCGATTTTCTAACGAGCTCCGGTCAACTGGATATCTTTTATTTTATGCCTCTTTTTCTTACTGTTTTAAACCCAAGTCACCCCCATTGGTTTCCTGTAGCTCAAGGGATTATATCCCTATGATTTTTTTTAATTTTTAAAGCATAAAATCATGGAATCCGATTATTATCCTTAACTTGTAACTGGGGTTTTATCTTTCATTTCTTAACCTTTTTCCTTGGTTCTTTTTGCATTAGATTCCATTTTTCATGCTCTACAAGGTCCTATCATTAAAACAAACTCTCATGCTTTAAATCTTAAAAACGGATTTGAGCTTAACATACCTATTTTCTGGATTTTTTGGTGTAGTCCTTTCCCTCTCCTTTTTCTTCAACTTTTTGGATCTCTCAACCTCCTCAGTTTCTCACTTTGCTTTCTTTCTTTCTGTTTTCTCTCTAACTCAATGCACACATGTGTATATATACATCATCACACCAACCCTTAGTCACTCTCTCTCTTTACTCTCTCTCTCTATCTACATTAGACCTGCACACACTCAATACCTAGCCTACTTTCGTACACTCACACACTCCTTTAATTTCTGCACTCACAGAATCACATGTAACATATATATATATATATATATATATATATATTAAACACATACTACACATACACACTGCTAATACTGCAAACACACACACACACACACACACTTGAATGCTGCTTCTCCACTCCCCTTTTTTTTTTTTTTACTTATGCCTTGCATGAAAATGTATTGCGTACATATATCACCTAATACCATGCATACATATACATATACAATACATCATTTATACATTTCTTACATTTGTACATACACCTATTTCTAATAGCATATACATACACTTGTTTAAGTTAAACTACGCATATATTAAATCAGTACACATGCATGGAAATGTGTGCATGCACGCATTCGAGACTCAATCCGGGGTTGCTCGGGTGTCGCCCGACACTAGCTGTATAAAATAACTCGTTCACATTCTAACATCGTTCAGTACATATGATATAATGACATCGAGCTTTAACAACTCGTGTTACAACTGGTATTGCACTACCCAACCTAGTCTGCCTCGATCCACGTGCCATGTCCCGAGACAGGGTATTACAGCCCTATTGGCAAAACGAAAAATTTATCCTTAATTTTCGGTCTCTACAACTAGTGACATCAATTTGTAATATACAAATTTAAACATTTCTATGGCGGAGGTCTTAAATAGTCATAACAAGGTTCTACATATATCAAAATGGGAACCTAACATTACATCACCTTTTGGTGGTGAATATATAGGAGAACAGTAACATCCTGTCTAGTACATTTTTCAAAATGCACTTCTTTGCTTTTAAGCTCCTATTGCTATGTCGCAGCATCTCTTCCTAAAACAATAAGTAAGTTTGAATGAGCTAACAAAGGTCAGTAAGTAAATTCCCATCTTTGCCATTGGTCAGGGTTAATATAGAAAGAACATAATACAAGATAAATAATGGTGTAAAACATGATAGACAATCATGGAATAAAATGTTGAAATAGCCAATCAGGGGTAGAATGCCATAATGGCCAATCAACAATAGAGATTACAATAACCAGTCATGAGCAATTGATAACAATGATACAACGAACATGGGATAATCAATGAGGGTCTGTCAAAACAATAGATATACTGCCACAATAAATCGATAGCCATCAATCGTAATTCAATGAACAAGCTTTCAACATAAGATTATTCATAGGGAATAACATGATCATCCTATGAATCCAATAAACGATATGATATCAAACATAAGAGATGCACATTATATTTAGGGCTTGGCACATCCTTAATTAATATTCATTGCGTTCCTTTACACCATCAATACTCATTACGTTTCTTTATGCCATCAATATTCATTGCGTATTTATATGCCATCAATACTCATTGTCTTTCTTTATGCCATCAATACTTATTACGTTTCTTTATGCCATCAAATATCTCTTTCCATTGCCCTTCTCTTTCTCTGTCTCTCCTTCTCTCTCTATCCTTTCAATTGATATTTATATATAAATGGTGATATTTACATATATAATATATATATATATATGTATATATATATGTACAACATACAACACACACACACACACTACAACACTTGTTTATATATACATATATAAACTTATATATAGCACACACGCATATACACACACACCAATATACACATATACACAGTTATATACTCATTATATACATGCACACAAACACATACATATATACATACCCATATATATATATACGTACATGTACGTCGATACGTACTCATGGCTTTGCTCGGTTATTACCTGGATATTCGGGACTGTACGTATTCGAAGACCAAGCTATTCATTTAATATCATAAAACAAACCCTAACAGTTCAGGTTTACAGTGGTTGCTCGGTTACATTTTGGGTCGGGGTATTACATTTTTCCCTCCATAAATAAGTTTGGTCCCCAAACTTGGCGTATCTCAATTTGGTGATTTTTCCCATAGCATTTTTGCTAACGAAATAATTTTTTTTGTAGAACTTACTCAGATTTAACTATAAAAACTTTCTGTTAAGAATCAAGTTTTTCAGTCACATTAGAACATCGTACTTCTCTTTCTATAAACCTCAAGTATACTTTGTATCTCTCAAGTCGATCTTTGAGGATGCCCGTGTCCCTAATTTGTATCTCATGTGTTCTATATCTAGCATTCCTCAATAATGATTCTCCTGATGGAATGAAAATAGTTAATAAATAGCCTAGGGGTTCACATGCTCTATGTCTAACATTCTCTAATAATAACTCTTCCGACGGTATAAAAATATTCAATAGATAGCCTAAGGGCTCTGTCTCTTAAGTTCAGTTTAGCAAAAATATGGGGACATATTTTAATGTGTAAAGCAAATATAGAATACCCGTTACTACTGATGTAGTAACCTGATCATCTCTTGGTGTAATAGAGACCTTTCCGCATGTTGCTGCTTGTTCCTCAGCCCATTATTGCGGGCCTTTAAGACATCGTTCTTGGTGGACTCTCAATCAGTTGGGGCATTTAATTATACCTCTATTGTCGTAATTGAACCTTCTTTTGGTGAATTTCTTCCCGCCTCGCTTTATAATCTTTGCAGGTGCCACTACTTTATTGTAAGTGGTCAACCACTGGAGCCTGATTCTAGGTAGAGCCTCAATAACCCTTTCCATTAGTCGCTCTAAGCGATCTAATCGATTCAGAGCTATCAGTGTACTCCTTATGTTAACCGTTGCTGTAAAAGATAATCAGTCAATGTTCACGTAAGATAATAGTCAGTGTTCACGTAAAGGTTTAACAAAGCAATTTAAGTATTATCTATCGAGTGACTCTTAGACTTACAGTCTTAGTAATCTAATCCTGTCTTTTATGACTCACTAGAACCTAAGGCTCAGCTCTGATACCATTCTGTCATGACTCGGAACCCACCCTATGCAGATTGGGGATCGCGGGGCTGACCCTGTGGCCGTCCCTACTTTTTCTCTCCTTGTACTGGCGACATCAATGTGTAATATACAAATTTAAACATTTATACAGTGGAAGTCTTAAATAGTCATACAAATTTAAACATTTATATAATGGGAACTTAACATTACATCACCTTTAGGTGGTGAATACATGGGAGAACTGTAACATCCTTTCCTAGTACATTTTTCAAAATTCTCTTATATTCTTTTAAGCTTCCACTGCTATCTCACAACATCCCTTCTTGAGACAATAAGTAAGCTTGAATGAGCTAACAATGCCCAGTAGGTAAATTCTGATATTTGCCATTGGTCAAGCTCAAGATAGAAAGAACGTAATCCAAGATAAATAAGGGTGTAAAACATGATAGCCAGTTATAGAATAAAATGTTGCAATAGCCAATCAGGGGTAAAATGCCATAATAGCCAATCAACAGTAAAGAACACAATAACCATTCATGAGTAATGGATGATACAACGAACATGGGACCATCAATAAAGGTCTGTCAAAACAATATATATACTGCCTCAATAAATCAATAGTCAATCAATCATAATTCAATGAACAGGCATTCAACACAAGCTTATTCATAGGGAATAGCATGATCATCCTATGAATCGAATAAATGATATGATATCAAACATAAGTGATAAACATTTTATTCAGGGCTTGGCACATCCTTGATTAACACATTGCATTTCTTTACGCCATTAATACACATTGCGTATTTATACGTCATCAATACTCATTGATTTTCTTTACGCTATCAAATATCTCTTTCCACCGCCCTTCTCTTTCTCTGTCTCTCCCTCTCTCACTTTGTCCTTTCAATTGATATTTATATATAAAGGGTGATATTTACATATAATATAATATAATATATATATATATATATCACATCTCACCACCGCCACACATAACCCATACTTTCTTACACACACACTTGCCGACACCTTTATTCTGATACATAAATATATTTATAATGCACACACACAAACACACACATACACCTTTCTGCACACACTTTCACTTCATTTTTTTCTCAACTTTAGATATTTATGTAAATTCTGATATTTGTATATAACATATATATATATATATATAAACCCATGTCGGCGCATAATGTTTAATATTCTTAATTCGTTTATATTTAGTTTTATGACATATTTTCTATTTAAGTGAGATGATTAATATATTTATTGAATTAGGGAAACATTGAAAGTAAAAGAAGAGATATGGAGTATATTGTGCAATTTTTAACTTTTAGGCAGATTCGATATACTGAGTTTTGGATGGCGTTACATTTTCAGAATGAGAATGTGGTCTTCATGAAGTTTTTAGAGGACATCCTAAGCATTTCAAAAAGGTATGGTTTGCAAAAATCTGAGTTCGTTTGGGCCTTCAAACATTGTTTCAAAGTCAGGCTTGGAAAGCTAGATTCTTGTCCGAATCAGCAAACTTCAGTGGGTCATAACTTGAGTTTCTGAAATTCAAATTAGGTGATTCAAAAACCTAAAATGATATACACATCTGGGGCTACAACTTCTGTGAAGAACCCGAATCACGATTCAGTCGTTATTTGATACAAAAAGGAGCTTAAAGGTTGCGGCTGTTGGCTCTGCGACTTTGGCTGCGCGGCTGACAAGTCAAGGAAATAAAAAGGAAGAGAAAAGTTGTGTGAGGAGCTGAGAACGGCTGAGGAAAAGAGCAAAAGAAGAAAAGTAAAAAAAGATGGGCTTTAATGGGCTAGTGTGGGCTGAAGGGGTTGAATAAAAGAAAGATAACAAAAGAACAAGTCAAAGGCCTGGAAGTTCCTGGCTTTAAAAGGCGGCTGTTTTAGAAAATAAAAAAGGAAGGCATGTGAGGGTTGGACCAGCGTGGGCCCATGCGCAGGAGCAAGTAGGAAAGATAAAAAGATTGGGACGTGAGGCGGTGCGGCTAAAGATTGGCCTAGGACATGCGGGTTGAATGAAAAATGGGGCCCAGGTGCAGGTTTTTTTTGAAAGAGGGTCCTTACGGTTGTTGGAAAAAGGAGGAGAAAAAAATAGAATAGGGAGCGGTTGCGCAGAATAGAGAAGGAGCCAGCTGCGGCTGCGCTGGCGCAGAACAGAAGAGGAAAAAGTCATAGGATGCTTCATGTTTATTTTTTTCATGAGGTTTATGTTATTCGTTATGGGTAACTAAATTCTCAAGTACAGTTAGGGATGAATTTGCAGACTAGATAGTAATTTAATTTATTTTTGATTCATGTGCTGAATTTTTATTTATTAAAATTCTTTGGTTTTATCATTCTCAATTTATTGTTGGTATTTTATTTTTCGAATAATTAAAGAGTTTATTTCGTTTATAGATTCAGTCAGACTTTTTCTATTGAATGGATTAGTTCTTTGATTATGTTTGGATCAATTAATTATTTATAATAATTTAATTCTTTGCTGCAATATTACTCTTTGGGTGTATTATCGTCGTTGGGTTTTCTCAATGTGAATAACAATTTGCGTGATTTAAAAGTGTTGAATGATTTTTCAAAGGTTACATTTGATATAATTTTGGTTTATAATTCTATATCTTCCAATTGAGATTTTTTGGAATTAAATTCTCAATTGAAGTTACCAGTGAATTAAAAATAATTAAAATATCAGATATGTGCAAGAGATTCCCGACACTCTACTGTTCGTTAATTTGAGTACTTTTTTCGTTGATCACTTTGTTTAATTTTAATTTACATTTAAAATCACTTTTTATTTTTCTCGGTAATCATTTAATATTTTCTTCAACTTCTTTATTCTATCTGTTATTCTTTTAATTTTGTCTCCCTATGGAATCGACACCTCAAAGCTACACTACAACTATTGTGTTATTCTTTGGGCATAATAGGTATAGGGACGCATTAGGTCGATTTTCTTGTAAGCCTGTGTTTGAGTCAGATTTAGAGTTTAATTTTTCTATTTTGTCTAATTTTTTGTTTGATAATTCTTCAAATTCTGAAAATATGAGTGAACACGAGTATCAACCCACTAGGACCCTTTAGGATTACTTTTATCCTACACACATAGCCACACCATCATGCATCATGTTTGCACTCAATACTCGTTAACTTGATATTAAAACAGGGTTGATACAATTACTCCTTACATTTCATGGTTTGGAAAATGAAAATCCATATGTGCACATTAGGGAGTTTGAAGAGGTAGTTGCGACTTTCCATAGTCAAAATGCAATAGTTGACATTACGAGACTTAAGTTCTTTCCTTTCTCTTTGAAGGATAGAGCTGAGAGTTGGCTATACTCACTAAGACCATGGTCGATTGGATCAGTGGAATGAGCAATAGAATTTGAAGGATGCAAACGCCATTGTGACTCGAAGTGGTAAGTCCTTACACATTCCAACAATGGATAAATCAGAGGATGTGGAAAAGGATCAAGATAGTAGCAATACTGAGCTGCCCGAGGAACCAGAGGTGACAAAGAGCTATGTTAAGGTACCATTTCCACAAGCTTTAAAATCAACCAAGCGAACTATGGATCCTAGCAATGAAATCCTAGAAAATCTCAGGTAGGTAAAAATCAATCTTCCTCTTTTGCATATGATTAAACAAATTCCTACTTATGTAAAAGTTCTTAAAGATTTGTGCATAGTTAAGAGGAAGCACAATGTGAAGAAGACAACATTCCTGACAAAGCAAGTTAGTGCTCTAATTGAGCAGAGGATTCCTCTTAAGTACAAGGATCCTGGTTGTCCAACCATCGCATACAGCATTGAAAATCATGAGTTTGGGCAAGCTATGCTTGATTTAAGAGCTAGTGTGTATTTAATGCCTTATTCTATTTATTTACAGATGGGGTTGGGAGAAATCAAACCAACTTCTGTGGTATTGCAATTGGCTGACTGTTCAGTCAGAGCGCCATGGGGTGTGGTAGAGGATGTTCTTATTCAAATTGATAAATTTTATTATCTTGTTGATTTCCAAATCCTTGACACTAGCTCTACTGTTGACTCTACATCAAAAATTCATTTGATTTTAAGTAGGCATTTCCTTGCCACTGCTAATGCTTTTATTAATTGTAGAAATGGGCTCTATGAAGCTGTCTTTTAGGAACATGGCTCTTGAGGTGAATATATTCCATGTTGTAAAACAGCTAGAAGAGGAGGACGACTCCCACCAGACGTACATGATTGATTCACTCATAGATAGGGGAGTTCCTGTAACTCATGATTTTGATCCCCTTGAGCATTTTCTTGTTAATTCTGAGTGTGATTATATTACTGATCCATTTGATGTGGTTGATAGTTGTGTTATTTTGGACAGAACTCAGGATTATGGAGCATGGGCATGGCAACCGAAGTTTGAGGAGTTGCCTACAAAAAGGGAAGAGTAGATTCCTTCAAGTGTGGAAGCACCCAAAGTTGAATTGAAGTCTTTGCCTAAGGGTTTAAAGCATGCCTTCCTTGGTCCAGGTGATACTTTTCCTGTTATTATCGCATCTGAATTGTCTGAGTCTCAAGGTGAGAAATTAATTCAGACCCTAAGTAGGCATAGGTCAGCAATAGGATGGAGCATTGCTGATCGAGTGAAAATGAAAGCGTTTCATGATAAAAATATTTTCAGAACAAAGTTTAAGCCCAATGATCGAGTATTTTTATATGATTCTAGGACTCTATAAGCACCTAGGAAAACTTAAGTCTAGGTGGACAGGCCCTTTTATAGTGAAGAATGTTTTTGAAAATGGGGTAGTCAAAATAGAAGATTCTAATGATGGTCGAGTTTTTAAAGTAAATGGCTAGCACTTTAAAGTTTTAATTAATAGGCAAGCTCCAAAAGTGGAAGACATTCCACTTATGGACCCGGTCTATCAACCTTGATCACTCCATGTAGGTATTTTTTTTTATTTTATTTGTTTTATTTTGTTTTTGTTTTCTTTTCTCTTTAATTTTTTTTCTTTTTATTTGCTGCTATTTTCTTTGTTTTTATTTTCATGTTAATTTCATTTTGTTAGTTTAGATTGCCATCTTTGGTGCTTAGCGTGCTACCCACGTCACTCATCAGGTGTATTTTACCCGTTTTAGTACCCTCTATTCAATTTTGATTGTTAAACATTGAGGACAATGTTTCATTTAAGTTGGGGGATGGTGGTTGCAAATTTAACATTTAAAATGTTGTAGCATATTTTAATGTGTCAATTTTTTTTTAAAAATTTACATCACATGTGCATCTCTTTCACATGAGTACTCATTCTCATTCATGGCTATCTTTGTGAATTCACTGAATCCACCATAATCATTGTGTTGAGGCATTCACAGAACTTTTAATGCACTTATCCAAATCTTGTGGTAAGATGGTGGTTTGACACATGCAGTTAGAGAACTCTTTTGCTTAAGTATTCATGTGAATTTTGGAGAGAATTGAGAGCCTACAAATGCAAAAAATTGTGATAAGTGTTCATTGATATGTTGAATTGGGCACTTCTTTTGAAAATATCATTACATGATTGGTGGTATGACGGCGGATATACTTGAGATATGACGAAGGTCAACTTAAGATTAACGCTTGAGCCTTTCAAGCTAGCCCTTCTCATCATAAACCCTTAGTAGCCAACTTTGAGCCAACAAATACATATAGTTTTTTTTCATGTGCCCACATCATCCATACCGCTCTACATTGGAGTATAGCTTATACCTTGATTTTCCTACCCTTTTTGCTTCCAAGCGTGTACTAGGTGTGGAATTTTCATTTCTTGTCTTTTGTGTTGAATTGGAAAAAGCAGAAAAAGAAAAAGGAAAGAGTACAAGTGCAGAGTGTTCAACTGAGTGAGCATCAAAGTCAATGTGCAAAAAAAAAAAAAAAAAGTGAAAGAAGGAGTTGTTATTCAGTGAGCTAAAAAGTTGAAGAGTACATCAAGTGAGAAATTTTGTTTGCTATGACTTTTAAGAAAATTCTCTTACTATGTACTTGGAAGTTTTTGAATCTTTTTTATCCTTTCTTCATATAGCTCTAACTCGAGCCACATTACAACCCTTTTTATGTTGATCATTCTGATCTTAAGTAAACTTGTGGAAGGAATGGTGGAAGTCTCATTTGTTAGTGCGCCTGTCATAAGATCAATGTTTGCTTGTTGCTTGTACATAATTGCCTAATTCTTCATGGAGTGTGTACACCCATTGTCAACTCTATATAGAGAACCCCTACATGAAACACTTTTATACCCGTGAGATATGGAGTTCAACCTTTTGCTTGAGATGCTCTTGATGTTGCATGTGTCATGGTTTATGGTTAGATGGATATGGTTTGGAGCACACACACACTCTGTGAATTGCTATAAGTGGATCGATTGTTATAGGGTTATTAAATTCCTGAAATTGCTTTGACTTACGAATCTAAAAAATGTGATTAGATGCCTTCTGTGTGTGGTCTTCTTTGGTCTCTTTTGCCATTTTTGCATAAAATTACTAGAGACTAGCAATGAGCAAGTTGGGGGGTGTGATGAGTGCGCGAAAGTGCACTCTAGATACTCTATTATTAGATTAAAATGCTAAAATGTGACCCTATTATTAGAGCATAATGTTTAATATTCTTAATTCCTTTATATTTAGTTTTATGACATATTTTCTGTTTAAGTGAGCTGATTAATATATTTATTGAATTAGGGAAGCATTGAAGGTAAAAGAAGAGATTATGGAGTATATTATGCAATTTTCAACATTTAGACAGATTCGATCTATGGAGTTTCAACTGAGTTTTGGATGGCTTTAAATTTTCATAATGAGAATGTGGTTTTCATGAAGTTTTTAGAGGACGTCTTAAGATTTTCAGAAAGGTATGGTTTGCAAAAATCTGAGTTCGTTTGGGCCCCCAAACGTTGTTTCAAAGTCAAGCCTGGAAAGCTGGATTCCTGTCCGAACTAGAAAACTTCAGTAGGTCATAACTTGAGTTTTTGAAATTCAAATTAGGTGATTCAAAAGCCTAAAATTATCTACATATCCAGGGCTACAACTTCGGTGAAGAACCCGAATCTAGATTCAGTTTTCATCTGATAGAAAAAAGAGCCTAAAGGTTGTGACTACTGGTTGTGCGGCTTGGGCTACGCGGCTGACTAGTCAAAGAAATAAAAAAGAAGAGAAAAGGTGTGTGAGGCACTGAGAATGGCTGAGGAAAAGAGAAAAAGAAGAAAAGTAAAAAAAGGTGGGCTTTAAAAGATAATCAGTCAATGTTCACGTAAGATAACAATCAGTGTTCACGGAAGGGTTTAACATAGCAATTTAAGTATGATCTATCAACTAACTCTTAGAATTATAGTTTTAGTATTCTAATCATGTCTCCAATGACTCACTAGAACCTAAGGCTGAGCTCTAATACCATTCTGTCACAACCCTAAACCCACCCTATGCGAATTGGAGATCACAGGGTCGTCCTTACTTTTTTTTCCTTGTACCAGTGACATCAATGTGTAATATACAAATTTAAAAATTTATGTAACAGAAGTCTGAAATAGTTATAACAAGGTTCTACATATATCAAAATGGGAACCTAACATTATATCACCCTTAGGTGGTGAATACATAAGAGAACTATAACATTCTTTCGAGTACATTTTTCAAAATGCTCTTCCATGATTTTAAGTTCCTACTGTTGTCTCGCAGTGTCCCTTCTTGAAACAATAAGTAAGTCTGAATGAGCTAACAAAGCTCAGTAAATAAATTCCCATCTCTGCCATTAGTCAAGGTCAGTATAGAAAGCACATAATCTAAGATAAACAAGGGTGTAAAACATGATAGTTAGTCATGGAATAAAATGTTGCAACAGCTAATCAGGGGTAGAATGCCATAATGGCCAATCAACAATAGAGATCACAATAACCAGTCGTGAGTAATGGATAACAATGATACAACGAACATGGGATCATCAATGAAGGTCTATCAAAACAATAGATATACTGCCACAATAAATCGATAGCTAATCAATCATAATTCAATGAAGAATCTTTCAACATAAGATTATTCATAGGGAATAACATGATCATCCTATAAATTCAATAAATGATATGATATTAAACATAAGTGAAGCACATTCTGTTCAGGGCCTGGCACATCCTTGATTAATACTCATTGTGTTTCTTTACGCCATCAATACTCATTGTGTCACATCCCAAAACCCACCCTATGCGGATTAAGGGTATGCGATCGGCCAGTTAGGCACCCTTCGTATTTTGTGCTTATCAAAATACCGATAGTAATCCTAATGTCAAGCCATTCCCTTGTAATTGCTAAGTATGATGCATTCATTACATGCAAATTAAGCAACAGAAATCAAAATAGAGAATGTATTCTAACTTGGCAAAACAACTAACTATCATCTGTATTTATATACACAAGTTAGCAAAAAGGTACATCATTGTATGGGCCTACAAAACATCCAAAAATGGTGTAGGATACAAAAATGGATTTGTCTTCATTAAGACTACCTAACTAACTTCTTAACCCCTTTTATGCCTCGTTACTGACGCCTTCATCTGAAAAATGTTAGAATAATAAAGTGAGCTTACACAAGCCCTGTGAGTAACATGGGATTCCTGCCATGGGTTTCAAAAGTACTTTTGTTTGTATAGAAAGTACATGAATAAATTTAACCATTAAAAATACATGGTGCAATCCAGCTCGAATGGAACAAAACAAAACAGAACAGGATATAACAAATCATATAAGCGTAGAACAGAACAGAACAAACTAAGTGTCAATATATCAATCAAAAGGCAAATCATCAAGTATGTCTAAGCATCTCCCTAGCTGCCCATAATCGGACACTTATGGTTCCTCTACCTTCTAGGTTAGATCAAAACGGAGCAGGACAAAATTGAGCGGAACAGAAATAGAACAGGATGCCAATTAGGCATATGAGCCTTTCCTAGCTGCCCATAAGCGAACACTTGTGGGGACTCTACCCTCTGGGTCATGCTCTGGCATAAGCCGTACAGCTCAATCTTGTAGCGGGCCCAAGAGTAAGACATAATAGAACAAAATAGAAACGAAATAGTCTCTGAATAACATATAACATGTAACAAAACAGAATGGAGTAGAATAAAAATGCAGTACAAAGTGTATGTATATGCATTCAAATAATACAGTATATATGACCAAGTCAGGGGTTCTGAGTTACTCATAGTTCATTGAGACTAGTTCAAAATCCATTCTAGCTGAGCCCAATTCCGGGAGTCCTAGAACTATGAATACAAACATTAGTTATTAATAATAGTGTGCTTTGCCTATTTTACTAGTTTAGGGGTTAAATTAGAGAAACTCAAGTTTATCGTTAGCTCTAAAATATCAAAAAGTGTTAAGGTAGCATTTTCCAAATCTCGATTTGGCCTTCATTTGGTTTCTAGGGTGACTAGGGGTAAAACAGTAATTTTTTATTTTGTTATGCATCTTAATTTTTCAGGACTTCGTCTCGTAAAACGGATCCTACCATTGTGTCCAGGCTACCCAAAATAGTTAAAATGCCTTACCTGTTTCATTTATTTGGGTAACGGGGCGACGTATTAAATTTAATTATTTAAATTTCAATTAATTAATTCACTAGATTTTATATATTTATTAGGCTGGTTTTAGACCACATGTGCCTTGGTGGCATAGTGGTCCAAAGCCTTGGGTTAAGTCTTGGGCTTATGACAAGTTGGCAGTTCAATCTTGGGGAGCTGTGGCTCCCCCATTTTTTTCTTAAAAAGTCTACTGCCAAATAGCAGATAAACTGTGTCCTGGGATAAAATATCCCTGTCCAGGCATTGGTTATCAAATAGGTTCTATCCATGTTGCCAAACAGTCAACTTTCCTATTTAAACTTCTAGTATTCAAAACGACGTCGTAAGAGGAGCGTGGTTTTATCTGGTCGGATCCTAACCCGATCTAGATATGGTCCAATAGCAGGCACTGAACACTTTTTCTCCACTCTTTTCCGACGCCAGTTTCGGCGTCTTTTTCGACGTCGGTAGCCGGAGCTACGATCATTTTTCCCATTTTTCTTAAAATTTTTACATCCAATTTCCTCTGTTTTTACACCAATCCTTCCCTAAGACACTAAACAATCATTTGGCAGCAGTTTGGACCTGCAAACAACCCATATTTCAACCACCCAAATCAGTTTTTCGGCCAGGTTATTTTTTGCTTTGACTTGGTCATTTCTTGACCATTTTGTTTGATTCAAATTGGTTTGACTTCCTTATGATGCTCTCTACCTTTTCCTATGCCCAAAAGTTCATTTATTTTGACATGTTTCAGCTGACCATGGTAAGGTCCTTTCATGGCCCAAACATGGTAGTTAGGTTTTACCTATGGTTTTGAGCTTCTCTTTTGGTGATTTAATCTCTTAAGCAGGCATAGAAGGAGTAGGAAATAGAATGGTTACTAATTACGTACCTCTTGACATGGTTCAGCTGCAACCCACTTCCTCTCTCTAGCTCCTTGTTGTGTCAGTAGTTTCTTATTGTGTAGCAGCTTTACACGATCCTCACAGTTCTTTACTTTCTCTCTCACTTGTTGTTTGATGTGGAGAATTTTCTTATAGTAACAGGGATTGGAAATAATTATGATAGGTGAGGTCTGTTTCATGAGACGGGGTCCCAAAAAAAAATAGAAATAACCGTAAAAGTGCAAAATTACCATTTTGCCCTTTTTAGTACAAAAGTCCAAACGGAATTCCGCGAAAGCCTAAATCGACTTTCTTCGGCATTCCAGACTCAATGGTAAGGTCTAAATTAGTATTAGAAATACTTATGATAGCAAGGCATAAAATTTTTTGAATAGTATTTATCCTGAAACGTATTACTGATATATAGGAGACTCGACTGGGAAAGGCAACCTCATAAGATACTGAATTAAGAACACATAGTTAGAGGTAAGTAAATTGCCTTTCTCTTCCATGTGGTGTTTCCAAAGCCAAGTTTATTCTTTACTGCCAAACTTGTACTCTTGAAAGTTCTTCATGTTATTAGCTATCCACAATGTGATATTGTTCTATCTTGTGGACTTTGATTGACTGCTCTATCATTACTTTCATATTGAACCGTGCCTAGAAAGGCCTACTGTTATGTCTCTATTGAATAAATGATATTCCATTTTATACTTCTATGGAATCACGAAATGATCATGACGTGTTATGAATATCGGACTTGTGCTCAGTCACAATATCCATCCGATGCTTTCAGATTGATTGGAGACCTAAGGGTCAAGTACATGAATGGACAGGTGGCAGGAATGAATTCCTCAAAGGCTTTCCACCAGCATTTCCACTGGCATTTTCATTGAATTTCCATTGGCATTTTCCTTGCATTTACACTGGCATTTCAATTGCCTTTCCATTGGCATTCTACCTGAGAACAAGAGTAAATGCATCTCTTAGGGATTGATATGATCACGTTATTGAATGACACTATTCCTTATGACTTATCTTACACTGAAAGGACACTCTTCATTGATTTGATTGTGATCGGTTTATTGTGGCAGTACCTTCTTGTTGTTATATTATTGAGAGATTCATGTTGATGTTGTATTCCATTACTCCAAATTGAACATTGTGACCTATTATTCATTGGCCATCAAGGCAACTGTTCCCATTGGCTATCACAGCATCTTTTTTCTTATGATTGGCTATCATAATCTTATTCGCAGGATTAATATTTCACCGATACCAGTGTCGGAGATTTGTTTTTACTTGCTGAGCTCTCGTAGCTCATTCCACCTTACTTACCCCCATTTCAGGTGATGACACTGCAAGACCCCTAGTAGGAGTCTACGAGCGTTGGAGGACATTTTGAGGAACTGTACCAGTCTATGTTTTAGTTCTCCCATGTATTCACCACCCACGGTGCTAGGTTACGTTTGGTTCTTATTTTGTTTATTATAGAGCCATATTATGTAACGATAAGACTTCCGCTGACATTGTGTACTGTCAAGACTCCCGCTGAATTACTGTTATTGAAAAGACTTTCGCTGATCATTGTCATTGCTAAGACTTTCGCTGTTATTGTTTTAAGATTTTAGTACTTTGCATATTAGTACTTTGCATATTAGTACTATGATACAGGAATAGAAAAAGTAGGGACGGCCTTAGGGTCGGCCCCGAGACACGAGATCCGCATATGGTGGGTTTCGGGTCATGACAGATGTTGTCTGATCAGCTGGATCTTTTCAGTTGTTTGTTCCACTATTTATGGGCTAAATAACTTTCTTTCCCCTACTTCTATCCAATATACCAAAGATCGGCACTTTCTACCGTACAGTGCCTTATATAGTGCCATACCAATGTTGGATTGATAACTATTGTTGTAGGTCAATTCTACTAGGGGTAGTTGCTCCTCCCAGCTTTCCTTGAAATCCATAACACAAAATGTAGCATGTCCTCTAACGTCTGAATTGTTCTCTTAGATTGTCCATCCATCTCTGGTTGGTAGGCGGTACTAAGACTAAGTTGCATACCCATTGCCTTTTGTAAACTTCTCCAAAATTGGGATGCGAACCTTGGGTCTCGATCAGATGCTATAGAAACTAGGATGCCATGTAACCGAACTAATCTCTCGAATGTAGAGTGCCGCCAAACACTCCAATGTCTGATTGGTCTTGGTTGCAAGGAAGTAGCGCTGTCTTAGTCAATCTATCCACAATCACCCAAATAGAATCACTCCCTTGCAGCGTCTTGGGTGACCTAGACACAAAATCCATGGTGATGTGCTCCCATTTCCACTCGGGTATTGGAAACAATTGTAGAAGTCCACCTGGTTTTTGATGCTCGACTTTGACTTGCTGGCATTTAATACATCGCTCTATAAACTCAGCTATGTCCTTCTTCATTCCTGACCACCAGTAGGTATTTTGGACATCATAGTACATTTTTGTGTTTTTGGGGTGTATCATGAACCTTGAGTTGTGGGCCTCATCAAGGTTCTCTTTTTTAATCTGGGGCACATCTGGCACACAAATTCTATCTTGGAAGTACAACACCCCATCTCGGACATTAAATTCTGGATTTTTTCCTATCCCTAGCTCCTACTCAAAATTTGGCCAACTTCTCATCTCTGGTCTGTAGCTCCTTAATCTTATCAACCATCGTCAGTCCGACTATCACATTGGCTAGCACTGCTCTAGAGCCTGTCAGAACCGTTTTTATCTCCATCGTTTCTATCTCTTTTAGCAACTCTGACTAGGGTAGTCAACAGGCAAGCAAGGCTCCGTAATGACTTTCAAATGAGAGCATCTGCTACAACATTGGCATTCCTTGGGTGATACTGGATGCTGAGCTCATAATCTTTAATCAAGTCTAACCATCGACGTTGCTTCATGTTGAGCTCCTTCTACTTAAAAAGATAGTTGAGGCTTTTGTGATATGTAAAGATCTCACATGTTGCCCCATAAAGATAGTGCCTCCAGATCTTCAACACAAACATTACTGCTACTAGCTTCAGATTATGAGTTGGGTAGTTCTTTTCATGTTGTCTCAACTGCCTTGAAACAGAGGCTACTACCTGGCCCTTCTATATTAGTACACACCCTAAGCCCTTGTGTGATACGTCATTGTAAATTACGAAGCCCTCAGTCCCATCTGGTACCGTTAAAATCGAGGCTGATACCAGACGACTCTTTAATTCTTAGAAGTTCCTCTCTCTTTCCTCAGTCCATACAAATGGGGTATTCTTTTTCGTTAGTTGGGTAATCGGTGTGGCTATCTTTGAGAAATCCTATACAAATCGTTTGTAGTAGCCGGCTAGTCCCATGATGCTACAGACCTCCGTGACACTAATTGGCCGTGGCCAATTCACAATGGCCTCTATCTTTTGGGAATCTATGGAAATCCCATCTTTAGTGATCACGTGGCCAACGAATGAGATGCTGGGGAGCCAAAATTCACACTTTTTCAGTTTGGCGTACAACTTCTGCTCCCATTGTTTTTGCAACACTTTTCTCAAATATACTTGGTGTTCCTCAGGGTTCTTAGAATAGACCAAAATTTCATCAATGAATACAATCATAAAGTTATCCATATACGGCTTAAAAACCCTATTCATCAAGTCCATGAATGCAGTTGGGGCACTTGTCACCCCAAAAGGCATCACTAGGAACTCGTAGTGCCCATAACAGGTTCTGAACACCGTCTTTTCTACATTCGCAGGTCTGACTTTCAATTGATGGTACCCAAACCACAAGTCAATCTTTGAGAAGACCTGTGCCCCTTTTAGCTGATCAAATAAGTCATCTACCCTTAGCAGAGGGTATTTTTTTTTATGGTGACCTTGTTCAATTCTCGATAATCGACGCACAGTCTCAAGGTCCCATCTTTTTTCTTAACCAATAACATCGAGGCACCTCATGGTGAGGAGCTGGGTCATACTGAACTCAATTTCTCGGTCAATGGGCATTCCTGGTAGATCATCCAAAAACACATAAGAGAATTCTCCTGCAACAAGTATCTGATCTAGAGGGGGTTCCTGTGAGCGAGTGTCAAGGACGCTACACAAGAAACCATGACATCCTTTGCAAAGCAGACGTATTGCCTGGATAGCAGAAAGAAAGTAGGGTGGAGAAGCCACCCCTGTCCCTTCGAACATGATGCTTGGCAGTCCTGGACTTTGTATCAGAACTTTCTTGGCTACACAGTCAATAGTGGCGTGATTTGCGATCAGCTAATCCATGCCAAGTATCACATCAAATCCACAAATCTCCAAAGGTATTAGGTCAGATACTAACTGAGTACCCATGATCTCCATTTCACATGATCTATGCATTATGCTTCCCAATAGTGATTTTCCCGAAGGGATGGTGACAGTTAGCAAGTAACCTAGAGGCTCAGCTTTTGTATTCAACTTGGCAGAAAATGTGGGTGATATGAATTAATGTGTAGAGCCAGTATCAAACAGAACACGAGCAGGCTGGGAACAAACAGAAAGAGTACCTACGACCACTAAAGTGTTAGCCTGAACATCTCCAAGTGTGATTGAGAAGACCCTTTCGGGGCATTGTTGTTCGTTCCTTGCTCTGTCGCTGTGAGTTTGGGGCCTGGCTACAGTGGTTGGTGCAATAGGTGTGGTGCCATTCCTTGGCAAATTATCATTGGGGCAGTCTTTCACAAAATGTCCAACCTGGCCACAACGGTAGCAAACATTGGTGTCCTTGTAGCACGACCCTTTGTGGGGATTCCAATAGGTGGAGCACTTGGTTGCATTCCTATTGTGTTGATTGGTCCTTTCCTGACTTGGTCCTACCCCCGAGCCACGTGATCCAGCACTTGACTTGAAAGATGAGGATCCCTATCCTTTCTTCCTGTTGACACCAAATCTTTGGTTCCCTTTTCTTTTAGCTTATTCCCTATGCATTCTACTCTATGATTTTTATAGTCGCCACTATGTCATTGTAAGTGGTCAATCATTGGGGCCTAATCCTGTCCTTAATAGCCCATCTCAACCTGCCTTCAAACTTTCTGGCCTTCGGAATCTCAGTGCTGATGACATTCGGAGCAAATCTAGACAATTCAATAAATTTTTCCTTATACTCCTCTACCGACATGCCACCCTATTGCAGAACCATGAACTTGGCGACTCTCTGATCCCTGGCCTCTTGGGGAAAATACTTTCCATTGAAAACTTCTGTGAAACGCTGCTAGTTCATCCTAGGTTCCTTTGCCTCTTCCAGCAACCACTATTTAAAAGCAGCTCCTTTGAGCATATACGTGGCGTAAGCCACCTTTTGTTCCTCAGTGCAAGTTAGTATTCGAAAGATCCGATTCATCTCAAGTAGCCACTCTTCAGCCGTGGTAGGCCCTTTTGTCCCATCAAAAGTAGGTGGTTTCAGATCTTGGAACCGTTTGTAGAGATATGATTGGTCATGGTTGTCTCCCTAGCGACCTTCACGATCTCTAAGAAAATCCTGCCCTTGACTATTTCCATTTCCATGGCGCCTAGTTAGAGTCTCCACAACTCTTTCCAATATACATTCCACCCTATCTGGCCTAGTTGTCTCCATCGGTGTACCTCGGGTACGTACCATTTACTGCGAAAAGATAGTGTTTAGCATTTAAGCAAGCACTAAATTATTATAACTAGTTTCACCTCTAAATTAACCATTAGTCATCATAAGACTTAGTACTCTAGTCTTAATCTCCCATGAACCACTACAACCTAGTGCTCTGATACCAAGTTGTCACGAGCCGAAACCCACCCTATGCCGATTAAGGATCGCAGGGCTGGCCCTCAGACCATCCCTAACAATTTTAGATTAAGGATCAACAATAATAATAACGTGAAGTTAAACAAATAATCAACGAAAAGCAAAATAAAGTTTTATAGACTATCAAAAGTTTAGCGTTTAAGTTATAGATCCTTAAAACAAAAATAAAACATCCCCAGGACGTGGACACATGGGAGAATTAAGACAATACTAGTCGCGGTCTATTACAATTAGTAAAACATATCCACCAATTTCAACAAGGATAGATCTGCGGCAAAACAGACATTTACTTGCAGGGGATCCCCCCTTACTGTTCATCTATGACATCCTTTCCTGAAAAAAATATATATAAAATGGAATGAGCTAACTTAACCTAGTAAGTAAATCCCCTTGCTCTGCTATGTATCAGGGTCAGTACAGAAAGTATGAAATCAAGACAAGCAAAGGAGATGGAAATAAAATAGCCAGTCAAATAAGCAACAGAGATGACCCGAGGGTCCAATAGGCACGTCTAATGAGAAAATGACAAATCAACAATAAGGACTTAGCTTATATAACAGTTAGCTACCATAATTCATAAGTATCACAGATAACCAAATCAGATCAATGATAGAGTTGTAAGGAATAACAGAAATCAAAGGTACCAAAAATTTAGCGTACCAATAAACAAGGATACATCATCGTATAGTCAAGACAGGCATAACAAGCATATCAATAATGAGAGAGTGTGATATCAGAATGTTAGTAAATGATATGAACACTAACAGACTAGATACGAAAACAGATAGGGCCCGGCATACCTTTAGATGCGCTTATCTAGGTTTACGCACCATCAGGCTCCTATATAGCACTAGAGCTCTTTATATAGATCAGGTCCATTATGGACTCCGACCCGTAGGTCCAGAAGCATCTAGGAATCAGACAGACATTGTGATAAATCACAACCTCAAGCGCTCACATAAATAAAACAATGATCATCAATATTCACCAGCGATGTACGTAATTGTGGAACAGTAAATCCTCAACATTCATGCAAGTATAGAAATAAATAATTAATCATATAGGATATTGGAAATCAATTTCATAATAGGTTCACAAGGCAGAATGACATCAATCTTAGGAAATAAATAAGTGTTAGGCATGTATAGGAGTACAAAATTCGGCAGCATAAAGAAATGACACTGTGACATGGCTGGGAATTAACACATAGTAGAGTTCAGGTTTTTACTTACCTCAAAAATAACTTTCAGCTGTTCTATTAATTTAAATCTCCTTTTCCTTCCCCTTGGAGGTTCCTATAAATCAGAAAGTTAATTGTTAGTAACTCATCTCAATTATTTAGGTCGATGTTAATGTTCGTGATTTATTTAACTCTCACGGTATTATTTAGTATATTTTTAAAGGTTGCTAAATTTTATACATCATCCTTCAGGATATTTTATTTGGGTAAATGGACTCTACCGTTGAGTCCGGAACGTCCAAGAAAACAAATCTAGGCCTTCGCGGCTTCTCATTTGGCTTCGGGTACCCCTAAGGGCAAAATGGTAATTTTATATTTTATGTGACTTAATTTTTCAGAATCCCGATTCACAAAATGGACCTCACCATTAGGTCCAGAATGTTCGACATAGTCAAAATACACTATTTATTTATTTAATTTGGACATTGAAATATTTTTCTATTTTTAAATTAATTAAATTGATTAATTTAATTTAATAATGTATATAATATATATATATGTATATATATATTTTCGGTGTAGTATATATTGTGTGAGGGAGAGTGGCATAGTGGTCATGCGTTGGGGGGGGGTTAAGTCCCTCACGTGACCACGGTCAAGTGTTCGATTCTCAGGGGCGACAGCCCCTTTTATTTTTCAAGGGATTCCAAATCCAAACAGCGGACAGTGGGGTTATTCGAGGACAAGTTATCCTCATTCCAAGCAGGGGTATCGCATATATGGGCTACGCTTGTAACCAAACAGACCTGTTTCAATATTGATTTAAAAATGCGGAAGCAAAATGTCGTCGTCCTACTTGCTTCCCCATCTCAAAACGACGTAGTGTTGGTTTTAGTTTAAATATCACACGGTTTAAAACGGCATCATCCCATTAATGTGTTGGCTTACTTACAAGCCAACACGCGCCCGAGTTAACACATTGGATTTGATTAAACTGGGCGAGTCAACTCAATCGACTCGTCGTCTTCTTCCCCAAGCCTTGACTGTGTTGCCCTATTTCCTATTTTACTTTTCTTTCAATTTCGTGCATTTAAGGGTCGTTGTAATACCCTGACCCAAATTGTAACCGGTCGAGCCATGTAAACCGAATTGATAAAGCCTACTGTTTTTATATTGAATAAAATGGACTTATGGAGATCAATAGTTTCGGAAGTATGAATCATTTTCGGGCGATGGTCGAGCAAACTACGAATGGATATCAAAATTAAAATGAAATTCAAAATAAGATAAATAGAATAAAATGGAACAAAAATACATATACGTGTAAATAAATAAAAAAGAGGGCGATGAAATTTAATAATAAAATAAAGGTAACAATAATAAATAAAATAGAATTTAATTTTTATATACGTGTAAATATATATATATATATATATATGTATATATACTAGACCGTGTGTGCATGTAAATGTATATATATATATATAAATGTATAAACCGATACGGCAAAGTGGATAAGGGAAGGGGGCGTGACTCGGGGAGCTGAGAGTTGAATTAAAAAAAAAATAAAGGTGAGAAGTGATAAGGCGTAACGGATGTGATTAGAGAAAGAGGAGTTGGGCGCTGAAAAGTGGGAGGGGGTTACGGTTTGAGAGAAGCTAAACAGGAAAAAAAAAAGAAAGATATTAGAGATAAAGAAAAGGGGCGCTGAAGGGCGGTGGTTACGGTTGAGAGAGAGAGAGAGAGACGGTTTTTGTCATTATAAGCAAGGTGAGCAAAGAGAAGTGCTTTACACATAGCGAGAGAGATGAAGAGAGAACAAGCGGCGCCGTCGTCATAGGGCTATATAGAGGAGAGAGAGAGTGGTAACAGATCTGTTGTGGCTGATCCATTGTGTTCGGCCATTGCTGCGCCAACGAGTCTGGTGACAACAATCCAGTTCATCAAGGCATGACAGATCTTTGACAAACGTGGCAATCCGACGGTCAAGGTTTGATTTCATATGCACAGCTTTAGACCCTGTTCTTTCTCTTGTGTAGTTTTGGCTTCGGAACTCCTATGATCTGCTTGTAAATGAAACGTTTCATTTTGTGATTTAGAGTTTGAGATAGTAGCTCAGAAGTTTTTAACTCGCGGAGTCCAATCGGTTTAATGAATGAGTTGTATCATAGTGACGGCTCAGTTTGAATACCCTACAGAGAATCAGTTTTAAATCTATTCAAATGAATCTATGATTTACCGTATTACACTTGTGTTGAGGGGACTGGTTGGTCGCCGGGACCGTGGCGGCAGCAGTGCTGGTGGTTGTGGTAGTGAGGGTGATGTTGTGACAATAGCCGATGTTTTTGAAAATAGGGCAGAGCAAGTCATCCAAGCCAAAGCCGAAGTTGAAAGGGGTGTTCGAATGGATGGTGTCCAGTTGTGAAATCGCGTTACTCTCTAAACCAGAAAGTGGAGAAGATGACTGAGGTTATTGAACTCCAAAGTAATGTTAATTTTGATAGGGTGTCCTACCCTGCGCCTCCAGCGATGATGGGATCTGTGTCTTCTGGAGGTTTCAAAGGTCTTGACAATAGGGGAGCTACAGGGATGAGCAAGGAGGTTTCTGTTGAAGCATTAAAAGGGTAAAAGCTTTCTATCTTAAATTTTGAAAAGCACGAATAATTTTAGGATCTTATTATGCATGGAATTGGGATCATATTACAATTTGAATCAAGAAAAATGATCCTAGAAACGATAGGGAAAATGGAACTTACAAGAAAGAAAAAAAAAAAAAACAAAGCATGCGTTACGACGGGAGTTTTGTGATTTATTTTGGGCCAAACCGGGTTGGGTCTGACCCGGCCCACCCATTCAGATGGCTGCCTAACACTTGTACTTTATGAGTAAATTTTTAAATTTGAGTTTGGAGAGTGTTTGGTTAAAAAGGAGAAGCTATCTAAAGGTTGGCTTAAACATGAATAGGAAATGAAAGACAATGAAAAAAATGTGGTAACAAGAAATGGAAAAATTATTATAGGCAGTGAATTGAACTAGTGACCAAAGGGGAAAGGGTGAGAAGCTTAGCCACTGTACCACCAAGGCACATGTGGTTTGTTAGACTCAAATACTATATGGATTAGGTATATTAATTAACTAAAATAAGTAATTTAAATAAATAAATTTTAAATTTAATTCTGAGGATTAAATTAGTCGAATGAATAATGAAAACCTACTATTTTGGACCTTTTGGATTTAATGGTAAGGTCCGTTTCATGAGACGGAGTCTCAAAAAATAAAGTACCCGTAGAAACGTCAAAATGACCAAAATGCCCCTACGTCGAAGGTGAGTCAAACGGACTCCGATTGAGTTGAGTAAATAGTGGATTTTTATTATTTCCAACCTTCTGGACTCAATGGTGAAGTCCAACTTGTGAAATAGAACCCGAAAGATAGAGATGCGTAAATAACCATTTTACCTTGGGTAAATAGGATAAAATTAAAAGTAGTAAAAGTATAAAGTCATAAAAGAAATATTTAGAGTAACGAGGCATAAATTTGATGACAGAAATTAAAGCTGAAACATGTTTATTGATGTATAGGCAAGTCAAAAAGAAAGGAGAAAGTCACGGGATACTAGGACATTGATAAGGTAAGTAAACTTCTATCTCTTATACGTGGTTTTCCAAGCCACGATCTTTCTACTACTGCCAAGACTTGTACTCATGTATGTATCTACTGTTATTGTTCCCGCCATTGATATTGTCCTATCTGGTGGAGGCCTATTGACTGATATCTCGTGATTTGATGCATTGTACTAGCGCCTATCATTGTATGCATGTCATGTTAGTTCATACATTGCATGTTGAGACTGTAAATGGACAAATGGTAATGGGAGTGTTTTTATTGATTGACTGGACTTACGGGCCGATTGACGGGACCTACGGGTCGAATCCGTGATCGGACATATGGTGATAGGGCTTTTCTTACATATACAATTATGAGGGCATTTCATATGCATTGATATTAACTGTTCACTCATTAATTGTGTTTGACTGTGACCGTTTTACTATGGCAATATTCATGTTGATTGTGATTATTGGGCTTTACTGTTCATTGGCCTTGTGGCACTTTACTGCTAACTAAAATCGTTGTCATGACTAGCTATCTTGTTATCTTGAATTCATGTTTTCCTATGTAATCCATAACCTGTATTTGAGATAGGCTTTTACTTACTGGGCTTTATTAGCTCACCCCCCCTTACAAATTTTTCAGGTGAGAATGTTACAGAACCACAGTAGGAGATCAAGAGCTTAAGGTGACAGTCGAGGAGCATGATAGTAGTAAATGAAGTCTCTCCCATGTACTCATCACCTAAGAGTGGTTCATGATCAGTTTATTGTTAGTTTAAGTTTATCTTTGAACAATAATTGTAATAAAGCTTCTGCACTTTAATCATGTTTATATTATTTATTGTTATCATTGGTAAAAGAATGGAAAAAGTAGGGACGGCCATTGGGCCGGCCCCGCGACACGAGATCAGCATAAGGTGGGTTTCAGGTTGTGACAGTTGTTATGCTCTTTGTTTTTGGGTGATGTAGGTTACTGGTGTCTAAGCCATAGTTTGGCTCAAATCGAGCTCTAGAAGCTACGGTGACTTGTGGTGGTCTTGGCCAGAAACTGTTACATGCATGCTCATTTCATCACCAAAATTGGTGGGGTTTGGCTCAACATGACCCTCAATCTAGGGGATTTCAAGCCACATTCCCAGAATCAGATTTGGGACTCAATTTCAATGAGTCTGTTTCTTAAGCTGTGATTGCAAATGGGATTTTCTTCCCTATCACTCATCCATTTGAAATGATTCCAACAGATTTGGAATCTGTAAATGATCTTATTTCAGTCTTAAATGAAAGAAAGGAGTTCTACTTCAGTCGATTTAAACCCAAGCTTTAAGGTGGTCATCCGTGGAGGTTGGTTGTACGGTCTATTGTTTTGAGTCATCTAGAGTCCAATTTTACCCTTGTTTCTTACCTTCAACATTTCAGATACTTGCATGCAATCCAGATCCTAAAAAAGCTAAAACGGTAAAGAGAAAATCAAAAGGAAAGTTTGAGTTTTTTTGGTGTTTTATACCTTTAACCGTTCTTTGCCTTCTCTTAGCTCAATGTGAGACCTTCAGTTGTTGACCTAGTTTCTGTGGTGCACTCCTTAGTTCCCTCATTCCTTCACTCTCTCTCACCATAGCCGAAATCCATATGCACCCACTTACACTATTATAGACTCAACACCATCATCACACACATAGGCTCTCAAGCACACTGGTCTGCACAACACACTCATTTCCTTAAAGCCCACACGCAACCCCCTACTATGCATTCATAACCTGTAAACCCTAGCTTAGGTGTATAGATATATATATATATATATATAAATATATACGTATATATATATATATATAAACACATAAAATTCTGCATGTGCTCAAATTGATGGGGAGGGTGGTGGCCAATAGGGTGCTGCCACCTCATTGTTGATATTCAGATTTTTGACCTTCTAAAATATATATATATATATATATATGTATATATTATATCTATAATAAAGCACAAAAGTGCTTGTGACCAAGTGGTAAACTTTTTTAGGATTAAGTTTCTTGCTCATTTGGGTCAAGGGTTCAAATCCCCCTTTGCCTCACTTTTGGCATTTCTCTTCCTATTTTGTGCTTATGCCTCGTTTGGCTGGCATAAATTTTCATTTTAGCTATTTCCTTTATATTATCTTTCCAATTGCTCTTTTTGTGAAACGGTTTGTTCTGGTGGTTTCCTATTTCAGTTAGCTTTGATGTCTAATGCCTCGCGTCGGTCATTATTTCCTTATAATTTCTGTAGTTAGTTAATTCGAGTTTTAATAGTGTTAAAATAGGGCTTAAATAGCTGAATCACTGCTTTAGATTCCAAAAAGACTTCATTACATCGATTAAGTAGCAAAACTAAATTCAGGGTATTACACCCTATACCTACCAAGATTAATTAATTAATTTGCTATCCGTACAACCAAACGCCTTGATTTCAACTTTAAATCGATCCTGAAGCTGCGTCATTTTAGTTATAATCCAAACCCATTTCACTTCGGGTCAGGGCCCAACCCGACTCCGACCCCTAACCATCCAAGTAGTCTTATTCTCTGGCCAGCTTCTGGCATCTTCTTCAGCGTCGGCCAACCATGTCCGATGGAATTTCAAGTGAATTCCAATGGGGTTTGACTCCTTATTCCTTAAGGATTCCTTCTATGGTTTCCATATTTCAATTTGCTACTTGGAAATACTCGAACTAGGGTTTATAGTTGGGCTCCGGCGAGAGCCTGAATTTCGAGCGACACCTTCTTGTCGTATTTCGTGGTGTTCTAGACACTGTTTTTCCTTCCTTTTTCTTTTTATCTATTTTTGGAATTGAAGGGAACATTTCCCCGATCATTAAATCACTCAAATCCTTCAAATATCCTCACCACCCGAACTATCACCAAACCTGCAACTAGCCATATCTCCATGGTCTCTTAATCATTTTCAATCATTCAACTTGCAAAATAATCAAAATTTTATATACTTTTTAGCCATCTAAGTTGTAATGCCTCGACCCAATTGAGTAAATAAATTATTGTAAAGTCGTTGTTGATGTTTAAATATATATTAATTTATTCAATATATTAATACGACACCCGTAGGCTGTAAACATTAAAATAAAATATAAAGGAAGTTCATAAATAAATAAGCCATAATTTAAAGATTGGACAAATGATATTGAAAGTTGTCAAATAAGACATGAAAATAAAAAGGCAAAATAAAACAAAAAAGTGACCAAAAGGGGTTTGAATCCTAAACCGAAATGGAAAAAAATAAATAAATATTTTAAACCCAAATAGAATAGTATTGGGTTATGGGCATTTCAAAAATCAAATAAATTTGTAATTATATATAGATACGGGTATAAGCAATGTGTATATATTTATATATACATATACATGACATATGTGTATATACGTGAGAAGGGATGGTTATGTGAAAAATAAATAGGTGAGTATGGATGTAAATATGTATGTGTGTATATATATATATATATATATGTAAGTGGGTTAAGTGAATATATATATATATATATATATATATATATATGTAAGGAACTGGTCGGTGGCTGAGGGGTTGAGTGTGTGAATGTGTCTCATGTGTATATGTATAGTGGGACAGGTGTGGTTGTGTGGATATTGTGAGGGATGATTAAGATACCACCGACTAGAAGGTCGGTTAAAGAGCAAGAATAGAGAGAGAGAGAGAGAGAGAGAGAGAGAGAGAGAGAGAGAGAGAGAGAGAGAGAGAAGCTAAAACAGAAGAAAAGGAGAACAGGAAGGAAGAAAGAAAAGCTGAGGAGGAAGAAATTTACAGAAAAAAAAGAAAAGAAAAAGAAACCAATTCGATCAGGTATCAAACTTAATTATTTTGATTTCTTTGAATTTCTAAATAATTTTTACAATATTAGAATAATTTTTGAACGTTTAAGGTTTCAAAACTGTGAAGAAATTAGCAACCCACAATTGAAGGACCCAAAAGCATGGGTCTGAACCAAGTTGAATTAAATGAGTTTAGATGGCTAAGGACCCAAACTAGATACTATAAGGAACTTAAATCCACAAAAATTAGACCCAAAACATTAAAGGGAAGAGAGAAATATTGAGTTACAGGTCACGAGTTCAAAATGAGATTTTACCAGTTGACATTTAATCCTAGTTTAGTGAACGCGAAAGTGATCCTTAGGGTTCTACGATCACAACAAACCAAGAACCATTGATTTTTCTAGAGAAATGGGGATGCATGGACCGAATATTCAATCGGCCATTAATGGGTGAATCAAGCTGTCATGCCCCGAATTTTCACAAATCTGGGGAGTGAGTGAAATGAATTAAAAATAAATAAATAAAAGGTATTTAAATGGATTTAGTTGATTATTCGTTTATTTCCCCATGTTTCTCCAAAATTTGAATTGAAAACTTGCTATTAGCCTTAACCAAAATGGTCTCCTAATGTCACTCAAACATCCCTCCTAATCAATAATCAAAATAAGTCTAAGTCATGTTCAAAAATAGCCTCCAAAATAACCCCAAAATTTCTCTAAATGTACCTTGGAACAATAGCCCAAATGGGCCCCAAATGCCTTAAGACATAGACCAAGAATAGGTCAAAAATCCTACCTAAAGTGGTCTAAGTAAATGGCCAAACATGGCATTAAAATATAGCTAAAATGTATCCCAAAAAGGTGCCCAACATGGCTTGGTAAAATGGTCAAAACTGTCTCTAAATAATTTTTACAATATTAGAATAATTTTTGAATGTTTAAGGTTTCAAAATTGTGAAGAAATTGGCAACCCACCATTGAAGAACCCAAAAGCATGGGTCTGAACCAAGTTGAATTAAATGAGTTTAGATGGCTAAGGACCCAAACTAGATACTATAAGGAACTTAAATCCACAAAAATTAGACCCAAAACATTAAAGGGAAGAGAGAAATATTGAGTTGCAGGTCATGGGTTCAAAATGGGATTTTACCAGTTGACGTTTAATCCTAGTTTTATGAACGCGAAAGTAATCCTTAGGGTTCTACGATCACAATGAACCAAGAACCATTGATTTTGTTAGAGAAATAGGGATGTATGGACCGAATATTCAGTCGGCCATTAATGGGTGAATCAAGCTGTCACGCCCTGAATTTTCACAAACCTGGGGAATGAGTGAAATGAATTAAGAAAAATAAATAAAAGGTATTTAAATAGATTTAGTTGATTATTCATTTATTTCCTTATGTTTTCCCAAAATTTTAATTGAAAACTTGCTATTAGACTTAACCAAAATGGTCTCCTAATGTCACTCAAACATCCCTTCCAATCAATAGTCAAAATAAGTCTAAGTCATGTTAAAAAATGGCCTCCAAAATAGCCCCAAAATGTCTCTAAATGTACCTTGGAACAATGGCCCAAATGGGCCCCAAATGCCCTAAGACATAGACCAAGAATAGTTCAAAAATCCTACCTAAAGTGGTCCAAGTAAATGGCCAAACATGGCCTTAAAATATGGCTAAAATGTGCCCCAAAAAGGTGCCCAACATGGCTTGGTAAAATGGTCAAAAGTGACCTAAAATGGGCTCCAAAAGGTGGTGTCAAACATGGAACCAAATGGCCTAGAAATGACCTTAGAAGGTAGGTCATGGCATGCCACGACATGCCCTAGGCAGCAGTTGCACAGCAGGGCAAGGCAGCAGGGCAGCACACACGCGGGGCAGGGCAGACAATAGGGCCGCGGGCATGCGAGCTAGCGTGCATGGGCACTGCGCGGGGCGCGCGAGCTAGGGCACTCGACGCAGGGGCAGTGCAAGGCTGGCTGGGGTTGTTTCCCGCAGGTTCACTATAGCTAGCTGCAAGCTAATTTTTCATTTTTTGATTTTTTTCTTCAAAGTGTTGCAGCTAGTTTTTCCAAGTTTTAACCTACTTCCTCATTTTTCAACCTAGAAACCTAAATACATCCTTCACTTGAACTAAGCATTTATACATTACTTAAAACACACATTCCATCATACATACTCATATACTTTAAGTTTAAATGTTACAAACCTCATGTTTATTACAATTTTAGGGCCTTGCCCATTGTTTTCATACTATACAAGATTTCTACAAATAAATACACATGTCTTAGGGCTTATGCCTTCGTACATACAAAATATGCCCCAAGGGCCAAATATCTTTCATGGTCCATGTCCCCTTCATTCTTCAAGACTTCTTCAATTCTCGAGTACCAAGAGCCTCATCTGTAATATGATATCCCATGAGGGGTCAGCACAACTGCTTGTATGACGCAATGCTAATGCAAAGACTAAAGTTAAGGCATGGCATGTGCAAGTGTACATTTATAATCTACATGCCTTCCAATTCATCGATACAATGCAATGGCAATATGCGTGACACACCCATGCAAACTCTATGCCACACCCATGTCTCATTTCACGGATCGATCCCGTTGGGTCAAGCAGGCAAGAATGTAATGGCCAATTTTGGGTTTTTCACCACAGGATCTACACACTCATAATGCATAGCACCAAGTGCTCAACCCACCTCTACGTTTTCAAAGAATCACAATATGCCAATATACCTTGATTTTTCTATGCAATTTCAACAAGGCATTTTATTAAATACATGGTATACACCTTAAATCATGCAGCATCCATAAAGTAAATTCTAACTTTCAAACCACACAACTTCTTCTACATAAACATATGTTATATATAATCAATTTAAACACATGCTCACGTTACATGTTCACTATATTACCAATTCTCAAGGAACATATAATTACATAAAGCATCAATGCATTAAATAACCATATCTTCCAAAACACGAGGTTTATTCACATGAACATAAGCCACAATGTAATGAATCAAACATATATTCAAGTTACATGTTCATCATTTTGGCAAATTCTCAAAGAACTCAAAGAACACACAAGTACACAAACAACCAACTCTAGGTTTTCAAAGCAACTACATCTTAAGTGACTTTCTAACAGCAAATAAATATATAAATCATTCAATCAACATATAAAACACTCCCAAACTTAACCCTATTCTTTACTTGGCAAGATGTCATTACCTAAAAGAATTTTTCTCAACCCTAGGGAGTTGTACTCACTATGCAGCCGAACCAATCGGTAAGAATGTAGCCCTTGACGTGAGGAGCAACTTCCTAGAAAGGAGCCTTGTGAGATTCCAAGGCTAGAAATGTGTTTTGGAAGCTTGAAAGTTGAAAAATCCTAGGTTTTCTTCATCATTATCTCCATGCACAACCTGCTGCTGTATTCTCATATCAAATTCTGTATTTTTTACACTAAGGGGTCCTATTTATAGTAAAGCGGCCAAGAGGTAAAATGACCCTTTTGCCCTTAAACCCTGTTACACTACAACCCGTCCTGAAATGCCTCAATTCAACATTTTGCTTTAACCAAAGTTCTTAAAATTATTTTAAATAAAAATTTTCCAAAAAATGTATTTTCGTCTGTGGCCGGGTGCTGACTGGGTCCACCCGGGCCATCCGAGATGCCCTTTATCGTCCATTTTTGAAACTATCTTCAATTAGGCTCTAATTTTCACAAGAGGTGTATTTTAACATTATAAACATATTTCTCTTCTATGTAATACTCAAAATACTTCCAAACATAGCGTATGCCTAAATGATGCATATATAGTGTCCTACCAGCAAATAGTGTATGAATAGTACCCTACTAGCAAAACGAAAAATTTATCCTCATTTTTTAGGTCTCTACACAAGCTTTTGAGCTTGTTTCAAGCCATGAAACAAATGCCAAAATGATTTAAAACCTTCCGGGAATTTATTAGAAATAAAAAAAAAGCAAGAATCGATGGCCAAAAATTCACAAAATTGATTTTGAAAATTTTGATTTTATAGGGTTACTATTCATTGTCATGGCAAGGAAAGATGAATAGTATTGGATACGGATCGGGTCAGTTTGGGTTTGGTTCGGGTCAACCCAGTTTGACTCATATAAGATTTTCCTAATACAGTCGTCGTTTAATTAGGGGAAATGAGAAAAAGAAAAGAAAAGAAAGGAACTGTTGTGCTGGGGAATCTATCCCCTGTGTACGATGAACCCATCAACCCACCATACCACTAAACCACGCAGGCATATGTGACATATATGGCTGATTATATATATATATATATATATATATTATTTAAAAGGATAAATTAAATCAATTAAATTAAATAATTTTGAAGTCCAAATAAAATAGAATAAAAATAGTACAACCTAATGTTTTTAGGCAATCCAGACTCAACGGTGGAGTCCATTTTAGCAAACGAAGTACTGAAAAATATGACATGTGAAAGTATAAAATTATAAAAATGCCCCTAGACTTAAGGTAAGACATAAATGTGCTAATTGAAATCCATAAAAGGCAAAACTAATTATATTCAATATTCCAGACTTAACGGTAATATTCTTTAAGGAAAATATAGCCGGTAATAAATTAAAAATTGATCAATAAATCTTTAGAATTTAATGAAGTTATGAAAAGTATAAAAATAAAATGAATACTGATCCGATGTGTTGTATATTGTGGATTCGTGATTATAGGATCTTCTAAAAGAAAGGGGAAAGAAGTCTAATTTCACATAGTAGGAAGGAAAGCTATTGTAAATTAAATAAACTTGAACTCTAACATGTGGTACTCCTAGCCATGTCATAGCTATTTCTTGATGCTGCCATTTTGTGATCTATGCATGCCTGATGTTGATGGTCTCCATAATTTGATACTTGTTCTTTACTGTTGGTTCATTGAGATCTTGATTGCTGATATCTTTATTGGATTATTTGTCATTTCTACACTTGTTTAGATATTGGACATTTGTTATGCCCTCACTGTTGAGAATTTACTATTCAAAAAATATATACATCACCTGTGGAATTATGATGATCATTATACTATTTGAGTGCCTAGAGTTGTGATCTGTCATAACATCCTTCTGATCCGCAGATGCTTGAGGACCTACGGGTCGGTGTTTGGGAGTGAGCCCAACACCTAGTCCATTGAGGACATGTTATATATGTATAGAGCTCTAATACTATCCAGTAATTCGAAGGGGGAGAGGGTTTGGATGAGCACTTATGAGGGTATGTCGGGCCCTATATATGTGTCAGCATCTGTTTTGTTGCTGTCTTGTATCATTTATTGATATTCTAATGATGCACTCATGACTTATTAATATGCTTGCAAGCCTATGTTGATGATATACTCTTGATTCAGATATGCCTCATGAGCCTGTCCATGGTTTATCTGTTAATATATTATTTGTTTAATGATGTGCTTGCTTACCTATCCTTTGATTCAGATTGATATTTTGTTGTTGTTACAGCTAGTTGTTGTTCAGGCCATTCCTTATATTTAATTTGTTATCTTACCATGGTATGTGTCTTTGAGACTTATTCATTTATTTAGTGATTGGCTACTGTGACATTCTATTCTTCACATGTTGTTGTGATACTATTCTTGTTTACTATTATCCTTTATCCTTCTTTTGAACTAACCTTGACCCATGACAGAGCGAGAAGTTTACTTACTAAGCTAAATTAGCTCACTCTAGATATGTTATGTTTTTTTTCAGGACAATAGGCTATAAAAGGACCAACAAGCGTATAGACCGATTAGATGCCAAGTATAGTTACAGGTTGTCCTTTCGCTAGTAATGGACACTTTTGTTAATAATGTAATAGACTATGCATAAGGTTGTTCTAGTTCTCCCATGTCTCCATGTCTTGGGTGTGTTTGAAGTTCTGTAAACTTAAATACTCAAACTTAATTTTAGTTTGTACAGGATTACTCTGATGATGATAGTAGTTTAGTTTATGACATGCTTTACAGGTTATTGAATAATTAAATAATGTTTAAAATTTTGACGGGGGAATGGCATATGGCCACTGCCTCTAGTCACGGATCCCTTATCCACACAAGATGAGTTATGGGTCATGACGTAAGTGGTTTCAAGTTTGCAAGAGTTTAAACAAAAATCCAGTTTCTCTCGTATTCGAGTTTAGGGTTTTCCTTAGGGTTTTTCACTATTTTCTAGGTCTATCCGACTTTTTTTTTCTTCCTTAAGCCATATCTATTAACCATAGAATATATACATGTAATTTAGACTATAAAAATTAAGTGAAAACTAGAAAGAGGATTACGTTTCAGCTATAGCAGTTTTGCTCAGTTCCTTTCTTTTCCTTCCTCCTTTCTTCTTCTTCTCTCTATCCATTTCTTTCCAATTGCATGCACTGCCCATGCCCTAATATATATAGGTAGCACGCACACACACACACTTACCCCAAAATATCCACCACCGCCTCTTCTTCTTTTTTTTTTCTGATATTTTCTTTTCTTTTCTTTTCTGTTTTACTTAATATATATAGCCGACAAATACATATTCACCTACACATACACACACACATCTGACATGCACACACATACCATGCATAAATATTGTACACACAAAAAACACATATATCTTGCACACACTCATCATATATGTATATATTGTATACACATATATATCATATATATATACTATATATGCACACACATATGTATGTATATACTATATACACACATTATATATATTACACACACTTTATACATGTTGCACACTATATTTATATATATATATATATTTATCATCATATATATATATACATATATACTTATCATTTATACATATATATATACTTATATATATAGACCATATATATATATATATACTCATAATATATATATACCATATCTATATCTACATGTATATATACTCATAATATATATATATATATATGTACGTGTTCATATACATCTATCACTCCGTACGTGTATATTCAAATACTCAGAGTTTTCAAAACTTTAAAAATGAACTATAATTCAATTATCGTAAAATGAACCCTAACGTCTGGGTATTACCACAGTTTGCTCGGTTTAATTTGGGTCGGGATATTACATCTAGCATCAAAAGTGAACTTTGGCCACCAAAATGGTAGGTTATAGTGGCTGCTTCAGCAAGCCATGCTTTTCTAGTGAGGGCATTTTCTTTTATTTCATGGAATTTCAGTGGGTGTTTTCACTCCATTTTTCCTCCATTCAATTTTTGGAACCTCGAGAAGCCTTTTCTTTCATTCGTAAAACCCAAAAAATCATGTTCAAACTCACTTTTTCAAATTCTCTCTCCTTAATTGTAATTTTCTCTTTCCTACTAGTTTCTTGACCATTTTTAATGATTCAAATTGTATAGTCTCCAATATTTCATGCTCTTTTGAGCCTCATGTTCAAAATGGAGGTTTGGTCAAGTTTCTTCATAAACCAAATTTTTTTTAGGTTCGGTCATGGTGATTTCTTAAGGTTTCTTAGCTCAACGCCTCAATTTTCTTTACATTTTCATTATTTCTAATTCTAAACACTTGCATGCATCATAAACTCATAAAAATTACATTTAGAGAAAAGGATCTTAGTGATAGAAACTCACCCTATTAATGGTCGTTTCCTTTTTCTCTCATTTGTCTCTAGGCCTTGCATGCTCCATTCGAGCTTCGTCAGCTTCAATGGCCTCCATTCTTCTATCTCTAGACCTCGCATGCAACATGCAATGGTTGCATTCCTTTGTCCTTCGCTTTCTCCTCTTTCTCTCTTTACTCTTTCTCTAGCTGATTCTCTCTCTCTCTCTATAAATTTCCTCACTTTTTCTCCTTTTCCAGTTCTAATCCCCCTAACACACACACGCAAGTGTATACACATATCTCTAAGGGAGGTTGGTTGCATGTCTCCTCATTGGATAAGGTGAGGGTGCAATGAGGTGTTGCCATTTATCTCTCTTTTTTTCTGAATTTCCTACACTCTTTTATAGGTTATATACATATCATGTGGCTTATATAGCACAAAAGTGTTGATAGCCTAGTGGTTATCTTTTTGGCATAAGTCTTTCCTTATTCCCTTGGTCTTGGGTTCAAGATTTTGTAGGAGCTTTTTAAAGCTCTTTTCTCTCTTATTCCTTTACACATACACCATAGTGCATTTTACTGTACTTCATAAATTTTCAAACTTTGCGTTTTAAATTTCAAAAAGTCTCTTATAATTTTTCTAAGGCTTATTGATTAAGCATACTTTATTCATGTATCATTAGCCTTGCCTTAAATGTATTTCATGTACTAATCTTCTAAAATTATTCATGTGTCAATCTTCGATTAACACCAATCGTAATTTTTCATTAAGTTATGACCGTTGTCATTAAATCATATTATTTAAAATTGATAATCTTCGATTCATAACTAATTTCTCTCATTTAATTTTGTCTACATATTCATAGACTATCAGTCTTAAGTAGGATTGCCCATGATTATTAAACACTATCTTATCATTATCCTTAATTGCCTCGCTTAATTGGGTCAAGGTGTTACATTGATCCTACCACATTGGCATGGCCGACTCTAGAGTTTTCCATCACGGATAGTTTTTCTTGTTGGTTTCTCCATCATCATGTTTGCTTTGCAAACTCTCTAACTCTTCTTATACTTTACAATTTCTAAATTGCTCGACATAAATGCTTTCGCTTTATTAGAATTAGGTATTCATGAATATTGAAATTGAACATCAATTGACTAAATGAGAACCTAAATTGAGTAATTAAATTGTTAACTGAATTTATAAATTAAAAATTGATCAAGTAATCAAAATTGTGATTGAATTGTGAAATTGGCATGTTGAATTGATTAGTTGATCAATTAGGTTTGTGATGAATTGGTTTGTGTATTGAACACAAGATTACAACTATATTGGGTGAATTGAACATGTTTTTGAATTGAACATATTATTGGATATTGCTTAGAATCTCATTTCAATTGTTGTGCTATCCTTGTTGCAGTTAGTGTTGTGGATCTCATTTGAATTGTTGTGCTATCCATGGGAACAACAACAAATACGAAATACAAAAAATTCTAATGATCAATAAATATTTACATATATTTTATAAATCGTAGTTCGGATGTTAAAATAGATTAGATCACAATAGATCAGTTTCTGTCACGACCCGAAACCCACCCTGTGCAGATCTCGCATCGCAACCGCCACTCTTCAGCTCGGGGGCCGTCAGGTAAGGCTCACATAAGTAGCGGTATCGGACAAGGGTGCGGCCTGTGTTTGCGGAAGCATGAAAAAAAATTTCTTTTCTTTTCTTATTTTAATTTCTGGCACATCCGCCCGGTACTGCCGCTCTTCAGAACGGTACACATGGTTATACATTCAGGGCATAATAAAAACTTAAAGACTTTATAAATACAATCATATTCAGTTGCCCCGTGGGGCTTAATACATAACAGTGTACCATTTTCTAATATGTTACTAACTAAAATTTCATAATATTCTCCAAAAGACTGCTAATCCTGAAATAAGCTTCCTATACCCTTCCTCAATATGAGCATAGTTCAACATCTTCATCATCAAAATCAGGACTTGCTTTTAGTCACCTGAAAGGGGGGTCGGATAAAAATCTGATAAGCTAATCTAAGCTTGTGAGTAATGCTGGCATTTGTCATGGGGTTTTCAATTGGCAGGGGTTTAGCACATGAGAGTTTGTAAGACATTCACTACCAATTGTTCGTATACTTTGAAACACAGAATATATGCATTCCTTTAAAACATAAAGCTTGAAACATTTAAAGTATTCAAGCTAAACATGTATTTTTTTAAATAGAGTATAAAACTCAAATATAAAGATATGCATAGTCAAAATGAGGGTAAAACCTGCTTCCATTTTGAACATAGCATCTTATCACTTCCATTAATAGAATCTGTTTCAAACCAGACTCTCGTTTTACTTTTCATAGAGATATCTCATGCCTGGGGGATTAGATCCTACTACCGGGCATTTATTCGTACCGTGGTTGAGTTCCGAAGAAACCCAACAAAATTTATGGTGCTTATACACAACTTATCTTGCATTTAAATAGATTTATCACATAACTTTTTCACATAGATGCTTTTATGAGCATTTAAAACATGATGTTCATGACTTCATGATAGAATCTTCAAATACTTGGAATATGCAAATTCAGAATACTTTACATAATTTTGGCATTTTAAACTTAGACATGTTGAAATATATTTTTAGGAAAACTGTAGTAGAAACCATTCACTGAGCATGTCACAATTGGGTTTATAAGAACTGAACAATTTAAAACTGAAATCATGTAAATACTGAATTTGGGATTCAATACTTCATAGCTTTTGAACTTAAAACTTCTTCAATTTCGTAGAGTTAAATCTCCACTTCAAATACAGGTTTACTCACCTTATACGTCTGAGCTGGCTCTATTATTGTGCCTTCCCTTTCCCCTTTTTCAACTTAAAATAATTTATGAAAATTTCATAAATTTCTCGTACATCTAAATCAACTTGTGATCCTACCTATTCTTAAACTGTGCAAGCCTTCTTTCTATAATAGGTTTTATCCTTAAGAATTGAACTAACTCAATTTTCTTTATAGTTGTATTCCATGTCTATTTATCTTATACATATATTCTTATTGATAAATAGACATTACCTGCGAAGCATGTCATTTAGGGTTTCGATATTTTCTCGTTCTTCCTCTTCTTCTTTTAATTTTGCCTCAACAAGTCTCTTTGCTGCTGCTTCTTGCATGAGTTGCCCCATTGGGACTATAGGGGCTTTATATATGAATGGCCTAACTGAGATGATTTGACATAACTTGGCGATTCTTATCTTTCTGTTGATTACCTTATTTTGCCATAAAAGCTCATCCATGAAGTCTTGTTGAGTCTTATCCATGATAATTTACTTGAGTTTTAACCTAAAACACAATTTTACGTGTTAGGAATTAAATTTCATTTTAATTTATACTCTTTTGGTAGCTCCATTAATTTTAAGTTTAATTTTATTATTTCACATGTTTACGTATCGTGTCTTTCCGTGCCTTATTCAAAATGCGGACCTCACTATTGAGTTCACAACGTTGGAAAGTGTTTCTGTCTATAATTACATAAATTAATGCTATTCATCAAATTTTATATCTCTTTATTATAAGTATCTCTTTTGGTCAAATAAACTCTACCACTGAGTCCAAAACGTGGAAAAAAGTCGATTTAGACCTTCTCTGGTTTTTAATAGACTCTACCATTGAGTCCGAAACGTGTCTTTATTTTTCAGGGTCTCATCTCACAAAACGAACCTCATCATTGGTCTAAGAAGGTCCAAGATATTAAAAATAAACTAATAACTTGTCCCAATTGGACACCGGACCATTTCATCATTATTTAATTTATTTTATTTTATTTAATGTAATTTATGTGTAATATATATATTTTCATATGTTAAAAGGACACGGGATTGTCCTGTCCAAACGATAATTAAGGGGGGTTGGGTCTTTGGTGGTCTGGGGTTCGAGTCACAGAGTGCGCAGCCCCCTTTTATTTTTCTTTATTTAATTTTATATATATATTATATATATATATATATATATATTTTTACTATAATATATAACATGGAACCGTCTGTCCAAGTGGTAAGGATTGTGGGGTTGGTTTGTGAGGTGGGATGTTCTAATCTCAAGGGTTACGGTCCCCTTATTTTTTTTTATTCTTCTTGACCCAAACGGCGTATAAGGGCCTTATCCGTGGATAGGCTATTCCCAATGGCGTATAGGTTATTAAACTAGGCCCAAGACATGTAGCCAAACAAGTTAAATTAGGGTTTTAAACCTTTAAGCCCAAAACGGCGTCGTCCCAATAATGCGGTGGCTAAATTGCGAGCCACCACGTGTCCTGAGTCCACACACCCGTTTTAAACGAGTGGGCGAGTTAACTCGTCGTCTTCCCCATCATTCAAGTCACTGTTGCCCTAATTCCATACCTCTATTTCTTTCAATTTCGTGAGTTTTTAACCATTCAAATCCCTCTATTTTTATTCTAACCCATTTCTGAAACATCAAGGATTGGTTTGGCATTCATATTAGAGCTCAAACTGAGCTCAACAGTTCGGTTAAAGGTTTGATAACCAAACCTGCATCTCAACTGTTTATGCTCATTTTTCCATCATTTCATGCAGTGACTTGTTCTATTTTTTCCCTCCTATCATGGGTTTCAAGTTCCTATTCTCATATGTTGGTGAGGTTGGGTTTCAAACCCGAAACTTGGAACACCAATTTTAGGGCCTTTCTTTGGTTTTCTTGATCATGGTCTAGTGTTTCTAAAACACTTGGAGGGTCTAGTTGAGGTTCCAACAAGCTAAACATGGTTTGGTTTCGATAGTTTCGAACCTGTTACAACAAGGTCCATTAATGGTGGTTTTTCATGGGTCTTATGTTTTAGACTGTTTTAAGACTAAATTTTCATGCTTGATTAAGTCTAGATATATTCTAAACATCATATATGCATAAACACAGCTTACACAAATGTATAAACTTTTAGAGATAGAAAAATATAGTTTTAACATTTTCACACCTCTTCTCTTGATTATTTTCTCCTTTTTCCTTTTGAACCTTTCCTTCTAACTTCTTGCTCCCCTTTCTTCTGATTTTCTCTTAAGCAATAAGCATGCAGTATGTGCATTTGCTTTTAAGCAATTCCACCGCCCTCTCTCTTTCTCATCAGATCTCTCTCTTTCTCAATGACCTCACAGCCTTTTTCATTGACATTTTTACTGATCTATTTACTTCTTCTTTTTCCTCTTTTTCAAAATGCAGCTTTGCATTTATGGTGGGTTGATATTTTGTATTATAAATCACACACACTAACACACACATACACACTTTAGTTTGTATGTGTTTATGTATGTATATGCACTTGTTCATATGTATGTATATATATACACTAATTGTACCTTTTGGGTATACACACACAACACACACTTAGTGTGTGTATTTTACACATGTTAATATACTTAAATAATCACATGTATATTACTATATAATCACACCCACATGTACACATGAATATTGAAATATATTTATTGTATATTTCACGTCTCTCGGTCTTCTAGTAGTAAATTTTAACTACAGTTCAAAATCTCGTAACGCGTGTCATAGTACCCGATATTCCGGGTCAAGGTGTTACAGTTTCAACCAAAACATATTTAGACCATATCAAGAGTAGATTGCTCCACAAATAGATAAATTGGAGAGAAATCAAATCAAGTACAGATTTCATCAGATCACTAATCAAGTTAGATACAAGTCAGATCAAATATAACATGGGCCTAATACCAATTAGACCATAAATAGAATATATTAGAGACACATCAATTAGATACGAAATAGATCAAGGACAAATCAGAATAACCAACAAAAATTGGTATCAAATAATCTAGAAACAACTCAGATCAAATATAATCAAATTATAAATAGAATGGATATTAGACAATATAGATCATATACAAATCAGAGATAGGTCAGATTTGTTATAGAACAGATCAAAGGCATACTGAATCAAATGCAACAGATTAGATGCATAATATATTAGAGAACCAATTAGATTAGATCCAAAATAAAACAAATCAGATATAAGTAGATCATGTCATGACTCGAAACCCACCCTTTGCGGATCTCATGTCGTGGGGCCGACCCTAAGGCCGTCCCTACTTTTTTCATTCTTGTATCATAATACTAACATACCATGTACTAAAAATTTAAAACAATAAACAGCGGAAGTCTTTTCCATGACAATAATCAGCGGAAGTATTTCAATACAATAATTAGCGGAAGTCTTTTTAATATATAATATGGTTTACAATTGTTAAAACAAAACTCACATAACCAGCACCTGTGGGTAGTGGATACATGGGAGAAGTAAAACATAAACTGGTACAGTTCCTCAAAATGTCCTCCTACGCTCTCAGACTCCTACTGGGGTCTTGCAGCGTCGCTACTTGAAAGGTGGTAAGTAAGGTGGAATGAGCTACAAAAGCTCAACAAGTAAATACAGATCTCTGACATTGGTATTGGTGATCATAAAAGAATATGAATCCATGAATAAGAATATGATAGCTAATCATAAGAAGTAAGATGCTGTGATAGCCAATGAGAATAGTTGCCATGATGGCCAATGAATAATAGGGTCACAATATACAATCAGGAGTAATGGATATAACATCAGCATGAAACTTTTAACAAAAATGTATCAACATAAGTGTACTGCCACAATAAATCGATCACAGTCAATTCAATAAAGAAGGTTCTCTCAGTATAAAACAATCATAAGGATCAGTATTATTCAATAACGTAACCATAACAATCCATAAGAGATGCTTATAATTTATAGTAGGATATGGCAGTCCCTCTATATTTTGAAGCCTGACATTCCTCCCATAAACTCACATTTTGTGCCACACGTCCGTTCATGGACTTGACCCATAGGTCATCATTGTCACAGAAGCATCGAAATGAATATTGTGACTGAGCACAAATCTCGTATTTATAACATATCATGATCATAAGTGATTCCATAAGAGTATAAAAATGGAATATTATACATACAGTAAAACATAACAGTAGTCCTTTCAAGGTATGGCTCAACATGATAACAATGATATAGCAGTCAATAAATGTCCACAAGATAGAACAATATTACATTGTGGGAAACAATAACATTAGGTACGTTCAAGAGTACAAGTTTGGCAGTAATGAATAAACTTGGCTTGGAAACACCACATAGAAAAGAAAATGATTTACTTACCTCTAAATGTAGTCCTAGGTCAGTATTTCATGAGTTTGCTTTTCCTTTTCGAGTTCCCTATATGTCAATGGATTCGTCTCAGAATTAATGCTATTCATCAAATTTTATGTCTTGCTATCATAAGTGTAATAACCCGGAAAATTTTTTTTTTTATATATAAAATTTTCATGGTTATTTTTATGATTATTATTAGTATTAATTATTATTATTGGTATTAAAAATGTGAAAAATTATGTGATATGTATATTATTGTTATTGTAAGTTTTTGAAGCATGTGTATTATATATATGCATGGTGTATGCATGTGTACCATGTATGTATGTGTATGGAATATTATATGTATGTATGGAATGTATATATATATATATATATATATATGTATATATATATATGTATAGATGTGGGATAAAAGCATGTATATGTGAATATGTATGTATGTATATGTGGCAGTGTGTGTGCGCAACCGACCTAGTGTGTGTGTGTCTAGTGTGTGTATATGAGTGATACATATGCATATAGGTATATAGGTATAGATGTAGAGCAGCTTTGCATTTAATGCAAAGCTGCTTTGTAGGGAAATTTGGGAGGCTGATGCAGAGAGAAAAAGGTCAAGAAAAGGGGCTGATGTGAGAGAGAAACGTGTGAGAGTGGATGAGTGAGGTATAGGGAGTTGGTCTCGGTTGGAGAAGAAAAGAGGAGAAAGGAAGGACTGAGAGCAAGGGAGAGAGAGTTCTGAAGAAGCAGAAGTGACCAAGAGGAACAGAAGGAGAGGGGAAGCAAACCAAAAGAGGAAAATCAGAAATTTCAAGGTAAGTGGGTTGCTTCTGTTTAAATTTCAAAAGCATGATTTGTTTAGTTTAAATCATAGGGTTTTATTAAGCATGTCATAAGGAAAATAATGCAAAAAGAATGAAGGAAAATGGTTGAAAGATGAGGGAGAAAAGGGGATTTGCAGGTCTCGGCCATGGAGGTTGAACCTTGTCATTTTATGTGAGAAACCATGTTTAAATAACCTAAAAATAATCCCACGAGGTGCAGAAAGAGAATGGAAAAAGAAATAATGGAAAACAGTCAAGACCGAGCATGAAATTAGGGAAAATCAGCTCGCCGGAAAACCGGCCGGAGCTATTAAACCCTCTATTTCGTGAAGATTAAAAAGGCTTTGAGGGAAATGGAGGTTGGGGATGAGATCTACACGAGAAGGGGGAGAGAATCGCATTTTAAAAACCAAGAAAACTCGCCGGAGACCGGCCGCCGGCGCCGGAACCCTATTGGTTCACCGCCGGAAAGTCGGGGACGAAGGGGGGGCTGATCCGGGCTTGGGTCGGGTCGGGTTGGGCTTGGGCCGGTCCGCCCCTGCCACGTGTCGCATCCCTGTTTTAAATTAAAAACCCAAATGGGTCTGTTTGGTTGCATGTCTAATAAATTGAAATTGAAAATTGAATTGGAGACAGGGATATCCTATCCCAGTTTTAACCCTATCCCCTGTTTGGTTATCCGAATATAGAATAGGGTTTTGCAAATTACGAAATTGCCCCTGAACTTTCTGAAAATTACTATTCTGTCCTGAACTTTCAGAAATTATCTTTTAACCCCCAAACTTTATAGAAATTACAATTAGACCCACCAGATTAAATATTAATAAAATAATAATTAAATTAATTAATTTAATTAATTAAATATTCAAAAATAACCCAGAGTCCAAATGGGACAAGTCATTAGTGTATTTTGACTATCTCGGCCATTCTGAGGCCAATGGTGAGGTCCGTTTTACGAGACGGGGTCCCAAAAAAATAAAAGACCCGTAGTAACATATAAAATTACCCAAAATGCCCCTGAATTAAAGTACAGTCAAACGAACTCCGAATTTAGTAAACAAATAGTGAAACTTTATTATCTCGAGCATTCCGGACTCAACCGTGGAGTCCAATTTGTGAAAAGAGGTCACGAAATGTAAGGACCCGTGTAAAGTGCAAAATGACCGTTTTGCCCTTTTAAACCCAGGTGTCCTAATTGAATTCTACAAAAGCCTAAACTTATTTTCTTCGATGTTCCGGACTCAATGGTAGAGTCTAATTTAGCAAAATAGAAACTTATGAATTAAAGACATAAAATTTGATGAATAGCATAATTCAAATAACAATGAACTGAATCACCTATTATGATTTTAGGGACACGAGGGGGCAAGGAAAAGGTGATCTGACCCTCGGTATTCTCACTGTGATTATACCATACTACGAGTGCCCCTTCTTGAGTTGAGATCGATTATCATGTACGATATATTGTGCTAAGTAAGAAATATAATTGAGATTAGGAATACTTGCTTTGTTGCATTGATTGTTCACATGTTTGCCTGAGTGTTCACATGCTTATGTGCTACGTGCTATCTTGTTAAGTTGGATGATGATTATGGGTATATCGCATGTGTTAGTGTGGTGTGTGAATTATATGCTTTGAAGAACTGTTGATATTATGAATTGTGTACTTGAAAGCATGCTTTATGTATGAATGAGATGCATCATTGAGATTGCATTGTGACATGATGAGATCAGAGCATATTGGCATAGTGTAATTCCTTGGACATGGTGTGGGTAAGCACTTGGTGCTTTGCATTATGAGGGTGCAGATCCTGTGGTGAAAAACCCAAAATCGGCCAATAGGTACTTGCCTGCCTGACGGATTCCGGACCGTGAAGCGAGACATACGCGGCGGTACTCATGCCAGCGGAGAATGACCGTATCATGAGACATGGGTGGCATAGAGTGGCATGGGTGTGTCACGCATACAGCTCATATACTGCATATTGTTTATATGCTGCCATCATGATATCGAATGCCATATAGAAATAACTGTACACTTGCACATGCCACGACCTTAGTTCTATTTCTTGCATTAGCATTATATTGTATCAGCATGTTGAGCTGACCCCTTTAGTGGGGCAAACATTTCAGATGACGTCCCAGCTGTGCGAGACGTGGAGATGAGTTGATTAGGGACCATGCTAGGCCCAATGGGCGCTTTTGATATTGTGTAAGGGCATAAGCCCGCGACTGTATTTTATTTTGTATGTGATGAAGAAATGGACCAGACCATATGTATGTATCAGAACAGCTTACAGAATGTATGAGAATGTCATTATTATCTTTTATTTCCTTATCATTTTATTTCTTTCTGTCTCGTTACTCGCGCCTCGGGTTCGCTGGAATTCGGGGCGTGACAATAAGTATCTCTAATATTCATTTAGACTCTACCATTGGGTCCGGAATACAGAAGAAAGTCTGTTTAAGCTTTCGCGAAATTCCATTGGGGTTCGGGTAGTAGCAGGAGCATTTTGGTCATTTAGTGTTTCGATAGATCTTTATTTTTTGGGACCGCATCTTGTGACACGGACCTCACCATTGGTCTCAGAAGGTCCAAGATACTAAAAATATACTAATAATTTGTTCAATTTGGACATCGGACTATTTCGTCATTATTTAATTTAATTATTTTATTTTATTTTATTTATTGTAATTTATGTATAATATATATATATGGGATTTAGTTGACACGAGATTGTCCTGTCAACTTGGTTACGCGCCTCACTCCCTTACCCTTGGTTCCCTATTCAGGTCTCGGGGGCAGCAGTCCCCATTATTTTTTTCCTTTTAATTTAAAACCAAACAGTGGCTAAGCCACTTATTCGCGAATAGGATATCTCCTAATCCCTGATTTAATCCAATCAATTTCCTACGCCTGTGACCAAACAGCCCCCTTCCCTTTGAATTAAAAACGTACTTAACCTAAACGATGCAATTTCGCCCTTGTTCCTTATAAAATGGTGCCGTTTGACCAACCCTATTCATCATCTTCCCCACGACTTTTTGGTGAGAACGAGTAAGGTTCCGTCATCTTCTCCGGTGACGGCAACCCAGTCCCGATCACATTTTGCATCAAATCCAATGCAGTCCTCTCCCATTTTTCATTAGGAATCTCTATCCAAGCTTAGTTCTTGGTATAAGTGACCCTAACTGTTCGACTATAGGTTTCACTATGAGAACACGATTTTTTCGGTGGACTGTTTCTTTGAAATTTCGTGACTGTTTCTCTACTGTTTTATCCTCATTTTAATTCTAATGTGTTTCTGCATCTTTGAGGATCATTTTCCTAAACTTAAAACAAAGTTTCAAACATAAATTCCATGAACTTGAATTATCACCCTAAACCTACAACTAGGGTTTTCTACCCCATTTCTAAGCCAAATGAACTGCTGTTTGTTCCTATCATCACCATTTTTCATGCTTAACAAGGTCTTATGCTCAAAACTAAACGAATATGCTTAGATTATGAAAACAGAAACTAAACTTCACTTACCCGTGTGAGCTTTTGGCTCGCAGTTTCCCCCTCCTTTTCTTTTGGTTCTTCCTCTTTTCCTTCACTTCTGAATATCAAGAATGCTCTCTACTTCTTGGTTTCTTTCAATTTTTCCTAAATTTCTCTAAATGGCCAATTCTATTTATAGGGAAATTTCATGCGGTTGCCCCCCACTGGCAGCCTCCTTTTCTCTCTTATCTTACCTTTCTTGCAGCCCTATTTGATTCCCCTTTTACCGTTCATTCAATCTCCACCTCCCACGCATAACTTACACAATATATATATATATATATACACACATGTAAGCACTGCCACTTACACTCTTAAGTTGACAGCTCTGCTGCCCTCACAATAGCCACACACCTCACACCACACACAGTCACTCATACAGCACACATACACAGCCCTTTTTCCTCCCCTTTTCCTTTCATTTTTTTCTGTTCTTTTACATGTCAAAATATGCATATGTACATACATACTTAATACCTTATACATATATATATATATACATATTTACATACATTATTTATATGCCTATATGTATCCATATATATACATATATATATATATATATATCTATTTCTAATAGCGAATACATACACTTATTTTAATTAAGCTATACATGCATGCAAACGTTCACATGCATGAAAATACGTGTGTACACGTATTATGAAACTCAATGTTGGGCTGCTCTGGTATTGCTCGACACTGGCTATACGAAACAAACCATTCGTATTCCAAAAGCATACAGTTTCATAAAATACCCTAATATAAAGCTTAAACGGCTCAGGTTATAACTAGTGCTACACTACTTGATCGGGTCTATCTTAGTATATGTGTCTTATCCCAGATCGGGATATTATAGATCAGATCAGACACAATAGGTCAGATTAGATACAAAATAGACTAGGTCATACTCTAAAAAACCAGATCTGACATAGAAGAGATCAGATCAAATATAAATAGTTCAGAATCAGATTGAATCAAATACAAAACTGACCAGAATAAATTAGGTTAGATATAGAGTAGATCAGATCAAATATAGATGGATCAGATTAAATACCAAACAGATTAGATCCAATATAGAATATATCACATCGGATCAAAATAGATATAGAATAAACATTAGAGTAGATATAGATTAGAGATTGAAACAAGTACGGATTAGAAATTAGAATAATTATATATTAAGTAAGGGTAGATATAACTCAAAGCATATATAAAATAGAAATTAGAACAGATGCAAATAAAAAATCAGAGCAAATACATTTTAGATTAGGTCATAACTGATATAGATATAAATCATATCAAACAAGTACAGATTAGATCAGAATAGACTCATTATAGCGGGCACAAATCAAATTAAAATAGACATGAATATAGATCATATTAGAACAGATAAAACAAATTAGATTAGATTGGATACAACAGATCATATATATATATATATATATATATATCAAACTAGAATATATACAACAGATTAGGTTAGATCATATATAATAGATTTTGATCAAATAAATTGGACATGGATCCAATTAGAATAGATATAATAGATCAGATACAAATTAAATGATCAGAATAGAACATATATAATAAATCATACATAGATCATACCAAATAGAAATGATACCACATATTAAATCATAACAAATCAGAGATGACCATAAGTTATTAGACAAATCAGCCTTAATAAAATAGAATTTTTTCATAGATGAATTAATTTTTGTTGCTTAGAAAATTGTATAGATGAATGCACAAAAGATGCCATATCAAAGATAATAGAATAGGCCCGGCTATCCATAACAAAATGCACATCCAGGTGTACCACTATCATTAGGTTATCCTGAATAGCATGAAGAACTCTTAATAATATAATAGATTCATCCTAAAGGACTATAACAGAATGTCAAGAATGTACCTTTACATAGGGCACAAGGCCAAGGCATCTAAGAAAATATTTTGTCATACATAAAATAGATTTTAGATTCAGATAAATAGATTCCAGATTTAGATAAATAGATTCCAGATTTAGATAAATAGATATCAAATCCAAATTTTTGAAGCAGCATACAATAAAACATGTGTAACGGACATCACAATTGACAATGTTAGAAAACAGTAGTCATGCTTATTCAAAAGCTTTTATAATAAAACCATTCGTAGCAAATATTTATTTTGGCAACTATAAAAACACATTTTTTTAGCAGAGTATTATAGGCATCCGATGAAGATTTAGATTACTCGGAGATTATAGAATGTAAATGAATCAAGAGATTAATAACATTAACAAACTACGAAGATTTGGCATTATCAAACAAGTGATAGAATGCCACTAATTCAGGGTACAATATTACTCACCTTAGGTCCTTATTTCCAATTCCACATTTGTCTCAAACCATTGTCCACTTCTCATCCTTGGTGATCCTAAAATCATAGTTCAAATAGCACTTAATGCTAGTCCAAAATGCAACATAAACTTAATCATTACTTTCCCTTCCTCATTAGTTTAATTTCACCTTGTTTTTGGGTTCAAAAGCCTCAAAAAACCTATGATGGGTCATCTTTCGGTTCCTAAGTTCATTTGGTAGCTTCTTCTCCTATTAGGGGCATAATGGTAATTTTTCTTTCATGTATTGTATTTTTTGGTACTTAATTTGTCATAATGGACCTCATTTTTTTGGTTTAGTGGCCCAGAAAAACCTTAAGACAAGTCTCTTATTCCATTTTTATACTCTTCTAGTAACTTCATTATTGTTTGGGATGTATTTGAAATTATTTAGATTCTTGTCTTATATTTATTAGAGTCTAATTTGATAAAAGGGACTCCATCGTTGAGTCCAGAACTTCGAGAAAAGTTAGATTAGACCATCCTTAAAATTTAATTTGCTTTAGTTGTGACTGAGGGCATTTTGGTAATTTTATATTTTTTGTATTTAAATTTTTTGCATCTCGTTTGTCAAAATGAATTCCACCATTGAGTCCAAAACATAAAAAAATACTAAAATGGACCCTCTCTATATTTTGATTGGGTCGTATGGCCATTTATTAATTATTATTATTTAAAATTATTTATATAGATTTTACACACACGAACACACACACACAAATATATATATATATATGTATATATATATATATATCCGGTGTAACATGGACACAGCCACAAAGTGTGGCACAATGATTAGATCTCAACTATTATCCTCACTGGTCATGGGTTTGAATTGCCTAAGCAGCATTCTGCCTCTAATTTTCTTTCCCTTATTTCGTTTTAATATAAATATATTTAATACACCTAATATTCACAACCACTAAAATGGTGTAGTGGATATAGTCTTGATATTAAGACCTGGGGTCTGGGGTTCCATAACCTACCTAATATTATGTTCACTATATATTCATGTTTTGTATATTTTTAGCCAATTGATGTGCATACCATGCCCATGAAATGTAGGCATTTCATGTAATTTAATTAATTAAGCTTCAGTAGTCATAATACTAGCTTGGGCATTTAGGCTTAATATTTATACATTGATTTATCAATTAGTCCTTAATTATGTTTTTGTCTTTCTTATTGTTGGATTTTGGGACAGGTTTGACCCGAATTCATAGCCATTTGGACATTCACAAGATTTGAATGAGAGTTATGATAAGATTAAAATTCTTATCATTATTTGGTTGGTTTCCAATTTCAACCAACACAGATATATATTGCGTTTTTTGTTATTTGATGGGTATGGGAGGATTTTTGGTTATCCGTCAATTCTTCTGAATCCTCTCTATTTTTTCTCTGCAATTCTTCCGAGAGTACCATCGTGAGACCTTTAAACTTGGATTGTGAAAATACATAGGCGACTCTATTTTGTAGTCGTCCTATTGATGAGAAAGATTTATACATGGACATATATGACAAAAAAGCTTGTAACATAACCCGGTTCCTTCCGCTTTCGCGAACCCAAACTACAAGAGGTAACCAAGTTCAACCCTATTATTATTTCATATATTTCCTTCAGTGGTATTAGAGCCATAGTCTCGTGTTCGCTAATATATGTGTTGTATGCATGTATATTTATTAAGAGAGAAAATCATGTATTAAACTCACACGGTTGATTTTTAAAATATCATTATAATAACACCTTTTGAACGATCTGCCACGGTGGGTGTGTTCTTTATAAACCCAGTATGTAGCCCTTAAAATTTTATGATGATCCACCGTTGGATATGTGAGAGATCTGAGTTTAAAGTTCTAGTTTTTCAAGAAAAATAATTTTAATATGAATTTTTGGATTTTAATACAATCTGTAAAACCTTAATTATTATGCATGAAGTTTATATCGAATTGTTCCTTGTCACGAGAGCTTTCCAACGATATATAGAACACAATTTTCGTCAAAAAATGAGTGAGAAATAAGGTCCCAAAGTTTGACAACAATCATAGCCAAACATTATTTTTGGAGAAGATGAATTGTAGAGGAATGCAATTCCTACTCTCGGCAGGGCGCGTGGGAGCGCGTGCATCATCTTCTAGGGCCTATTTTCTTACACCTCCAGAGAGTGGGCCTCACTCTCTGAATTTGTGACCCCGTGATATATTTTTTGTAATTTTTTCCCTTCTGAAAATTAGTTTAAATTAATTTTTATTACGAGAAAGTGTCAAAAATGTGTTTAAATGCTTTTTCAAAATTTTTAGAGAGCTATATTTGATATTAAAACCATATATTAGTATTTAGTATACTGTTGGGGGTCGAAATTATTTTTTGATGAATTGTTTTACCTATTTTTTATTTTTTTGGGCTTTAAAAATTAGTTTTTTATCCCAAAAATTGGTTAAAACTTTCAGAAAATTTATTTTAAATGTGAAAAATTCTTGTAAAGGCTTTGGAAATTAGGAACAATTATATTATGTGTGGATCATATCTTTAGGGTCATGTGTGGATCATTTATGAATTAATTATCATGTGGATAATTGTTTATTGCATCATTAGTATGTAATATTGATCCCCATTAATTGTGAGATCTGAATACCCACTCCTATTGTGGCGAGGTGTGGTAAAGCCATCCATCAAGACTCGTTATATTATTATACTTGTGGACGTATGTTGTGATTGGATGGACTTATTTAATTAATATTCTAGTACACGTGTTGCTGTGATGTATTGAATAACAAGGTTAATTTTGTGATATATGAGATATTGACGCAGCACCCCCATTTATTTTATTGCTTTTAGTAAATTGATGTAATAGGTTCATTCTACAATGTAATAAATTTTGGAAAGGGTTGTATTTATTTATGAAGCCTTGTAAGGGGATGTGTTTTCGTTGCAAATTCATATGTCCATAAATTACCTTTACATGATGTACTAGAATGCCAATTGGGGTCAAGTAGAATCCATCCGCTTTAGAATATGCGCATTGATTATTATTATTATTATTATTATTATTATTATTATTATTATTATATAGATGAATTAAATTTATTTTAATTCAAAAATCATTCTGTGGATGAAATAAATTTGTTTTAATTCAAAATTATTTTGCTTAAAATTATTTAAAAATATACTTTTATTTACATAAATGGGAGATGATTATGAGCCTATTTAAAAATAATATGATGAATGTATACTTAAATGCCACTCTGCACACTGTGATAGTAATGAAATAACCTAAATGAATGTGAATGCCAACTTGACTAACATAAATGCTTAGAATGACCACATCACACATATAACATATGTGTAGACATTGACCAATAGGAAACATAGTCCAATACCTTGAGACATAGAAGCCTGTCATAATTAATTAAATTGTTAAATACCATTTATTATGCAGAACAACATATAAATAAATCTCATTGAAAAATTGTTTGGATTAGTTCCGTGACAATTATTGACTTGCCTTTGATGAGCAGCAAATTATCGCCATATAGTAACTTGGCTCGCATTTAAATTTTTTATTTTTTTAAAAAAAAACCTACATGACGCTAGTTATTAAAATAAAAATATTTTTTAAAATAATGCGTCATCTTGAGACAAAAGGTAGAGCGCCAAGAGGCGAACTCCTAAACTAACATTGTCACCTTGGATGAGCCAAACAAGGCTCTTGGGCCGATGTTTATAAACATAAAAAGTTGCTAACTAGGATGGGGCTGAGAAACTTGTGTCAAAAGTAGGCAAGAAAGTCAAGTGCTATAGGGGAATGCATGACAGATAATGAGATATATTATAGAATAAGCTATTATTTAAGAATAAAAGGGATCATTTTGCTCGTAATTGAACTGAGTCAAAGTTGACCATTTTATTCAAAATAGAGAAGAGATTAAGTAAAAGACATAAAATGGTGCGTAAAAAGCGCGACTTTACAATACTTATAGTGTTTTGTACATTATGCACAAGTGGTAGCATAAGAATTAATTGCCACAAGAGTGAGCTAATTAATTTTTTTGAGCAATAGATGGCCTTATGATAAAATAATTGGATATTGGTGTTTGACTAGACGTTTATTCCACCTCCAATCCAATTGATTTTTGTTTTTTCTCATTTTTAAATTACAGTCTTTAAGACTGAATGGAACTATTTATTTTTTGTGAAATTATAGTTCAATGTAGATTGGTTAGTTTGATCTGCTCCATATTAGAAGTAGTTTCATTATATGAGTATGATAGTGGCTGTCACGCCCCGAATTCCAGCGAACCCGAGGCGCGAGTAACGAGACAAAAAGAAATAAAATAAAAAAGAAATAAAAGATAATTAAGGACAATCACATACATTCTACATACTGTTCTGATACATCACATAGGGTCTAGTTCACTTGTTCACAACATACAAAATAAAATACAGTCTCAGGCTTATGCCCTTATACGATATCAAATGCGCCCCTCGGGCCTAACATAATCCCCAATCAGATCATCTCCACGTCCCGCACAGCTGGAGCATCCTCTGAAATGTTGCCCCACTAAAGGGGTCAGCTCGACATGCTGGTACAATATAATGCTAATGCAAGAAACAAAACTAAGGGCGTGTCATGTGCAAGTGTACAGTTATCTCTATATGGCATTCAATATCATGATGACAGTATATGAACAGTATACAGTATATAAACAGTATGCGTGACACACCCATGCAACTCTATGCCCACCCATGTCTCATGATACGGTCCTTCCCCGCTGGCATGAGTACCGCCACGTATGTCTCGCTTCACGGTCCGGAACCCGTCAGGCAGGCGAGTACCTATTGGCCGATTTTGGGTTTTTCACCACAGGATCTGCACCCTCATAATGCATAGCACCACGTGCTCAACTCACGCCATGCACAAAGAACCACACTATGCCAAGATGCTTTGATTCATTCATGCCACAATGTAATCTCAGTGATGCATCTCATTCATACATGAAGCATGCTTTCAATCACATATCTCATAATTTCAATAATTCTCAAGGAATACAATTCACCCACAATATACTAACACATGCGATATACATACAATCATCATTTATAACATCACTCAACTTACAGCAAGATAACATGAAGCACATAAGCATGTGAACATTCAAGCAAACATGTGAACAATCAAGGCAGCAGAACAAGTATTCCTAATCTCAGTTCTATTTCTTACTTAGCACAATATATCGTACCTGATAATCGATCTCAAACCGAGAAAGTACACTCGTAGTAAAGTGAAATCACTGTAAGAACACCGAAGGTCAGGTCACCTTCTCTTTGCCTTTCCGTGTCCCTAAAATCTTAACATGAGACTCAGTTCATTTGTTTCCTGAATGATGCTATTCAACAAATTTCATGTCTTTATTTTATAAGTTTCTATTTTGCTAAATTAGACTCTACTATTGAGTCCAAGACGTCGAAGAAAATAAGTTTAGGTTTTTGTAGAACTCAATTCGGACATCTGGGTTTAAAAAGGGCAAAACAGTCATTTTGCACTTTTCACGGGTCCTAACATTTCAAGACCTCTTTTCACAAATCGGACTCCCTGTTTGAGTCCGGAATGCTCGATATAATAAAGTTTCACTATTTTTTTACTTAATTTGGAGTTTGTTTGATTGTGTTTCAATTCAGGGGCATTTTGGTAATTTTAAATGTTACTACGGGTCTTTTATTTTTTGGGACTCCGTCTCATAAAACGGACCTCACCATTGGCCTCAGAATGGCCGAGATAGTCAAAATACACTAATGACTTGTCCCATTTGGACTCTGGGTTATTTTGGAATATTTAAATAATTAAATTAATTAATTAATTAATTAATTTAATTATTATTTTAATAATATTTAATTCTGGTGGGTTAAAGTGTAATTACTTAAAAGTTTAGGGTTAAAGTGTAATTTTCGAAATCTGAGGGGTCAAATCAGAATTTTAAAAAGTACAGGGTCGAATTGAAATTTTTAGAAAGTTCAGGGGCAATTTCGTAATTTGTAAAACCCTTATTCTCAATTTGGATAGCCAAACAGTGGCTAACCCAAAACAGGGATAAGATATCCCTGTTCCCATTTAATTCCAATTTCTAATTTCTTAACTTCGTAGCCAAACAGCCCCCCAACCCTTTTTAATTTAAAACATGGGAGCGACACGTGGCAGGGGCGGTTCAGCCCCGCCCGAACCGGACCCGACCCGGACCCGAAACCCGACCCGCACAGTGCCCCTTCTTCCCCGATTTCCCGGTGAGCCTCCGGTAGGGTTCCGGCGCCTTCTCCAGCGCCAGCGAGATTTTTCGGCGACTTTTCAAGGTTTTTAAAACGCCGTTCTCTAGAATTTTTCATGGGGATCTTATTTCTAAACTTAGTTTTCAATTTGAAGCACTAAATCCTCACGAATATGGCCAAACCCGTGGCTCCGGCCAACTGTAAATTTCTAATTTCATGCTTATTTCCCTACTGTTTTTCATCCTTTCTTCTTCATTTAGTTTTCTGCACTTTAGAGGATTATTTCCCTATCATTTAAACTGAGTTCTACGCATAAAATATCAAGACCCATTTCTTATAACCGAGACCTGCAACTAGGATCTTCTCCCTGTTTTCTTAACCGTTTTCTATCATTCTTTTTGCATTTAAAAGCTAAAATCATGCTTAAGAGAACCCTAGCTTTAGATTAAGTTATCATGCTTTAAATCATAAAAACAGAAACAAATCCACTTACCTATAATTTCTGTTTTTCTCTTTGTGCAGGTTTCTCCTCTCACTTCTGTTCCTCTTGATCCACTTCTGCCTTTCCTTTTTCAGACTCTCTCTCTCCCTTGCTCTCAGTTTTTCTTTCCTTTCTTCCCTTCCAACCGAGACCAACATATACACTCACACATCAAGTCCCACACGTCTCCCACCACCAGCCACTTTTCTTAACCCTTTTCTCTCTACTTAGCCAGCCTTGTTCTTCCCCAAATGCAGCTTTGCATTAAATGCAAAGCTGCCCTATATGTATGCCTATACATATACACCACTCATTACACACACACTCAGCCGACACCTCATACACACTCAGTTCGGTTGCAAACACACACACACACACAGTGCACTGCTATACATCATTTTACATATCCATATACACATACATGCACATATATTATTCTACACATACCTACACATACATACTATACATATATATAATCCTAATGCATCAAAAATAATAATAATAATAATAATTTAATAACCAAGGAAAATTCATATATAAAAAAAAAATTTCGGGTTATTACAGTGGCTCTGTCTCATTAGATTATTTGATAATTTTGGACCTATCTCTTTATCAATTTTCATAATGTTATTTTTTGAACAAGAACATGGACACATTGTGACACGACCCGAGACCCACCCTATGCGGATCTCGAGCCGTGCACCCGATCCGACATTGGGTGTCGAATCAAGGGTTCTTATCTTGCTACACAATCAGTGTCACTAACATGCAACAACTAAATATGCGGAAGACTTAAATAAATATTTAGGTAAGGTTGCATGTTATACATAAAGTGTTCTCAAAATGCGGAATACAAAATTTCTTAATACAACTGATCTTTTCAAGACGTGGATAATGTGGGAGAGCTATAAGACTATCTGTACTAAGCATTACCCTGCAACTTCAAAAGTATGTCCACTGCTATTTAGATAGCTGCTACTGCTACTGCTACTGCTGCGGCTCTTCTACAACTTCATTTCCTGAAAGGGGTGGTAAGTTTGGGGTGAGCTAACTAAAGCTCTGTAAGTAATTCTCCTTTGCTCTGTCATGTGTACAAGAATAGAGGCACTATCCATGAAAGAATTAGGACAAATGCAGATATGCTAGCCATTCATAAATATTGAACTCATCTATGATCGTCAGAGGATAAGAAATTCAAAGATAAACAAGGAAGATCTGTCTGACAATATAATCATATGTGCTGAATAAAAGCTGTGAAGTTTCAAAGTCACACATAAACATGAATATGTTCAAGTTACAAATATCGATAACATCAACAATATGAGATACTGATAGCAACGAATCTGCGATGCCATGATGCTAGACCCGAAGGTCATAACTAGACCCGAAGGTCATATCTAGACCCGAAGGTCTTAACTAGACCCGAAGGTCATAACTAGACCCGAAGGTCTTAACTAGACCCGAAGGTCTTAACTGGCATCAGATGGAAATGTGATTGATCACAAATCCGGCACTTAAATGTCATCCATGAAGAATAAAGTGAAACTATGATTGAACACAACTGTCTGGCCTTTACAGCCCTAGGTACGAATGTACAACAAGAATTCAATATACAAATATACCATCATGATCAAGATATATGTATGAACATCATCAAATGCTTCCCACATGATAGAACAATATCGATGTGGTTCTATAAATTCTGATAACCGTGTTAGGAGTACAATAAGCAATGTATATGGAAAGAGCTATGACTTGACTTGGAATGTAGCACATACAGAGATCAGAGATTACTTACACTTTTTACCGATCCTTAGAATTCAAGCTATTCCCTCTCCTTTATCTTTTGACGTGCCTGTCATTGGAAATGTACTCAGTCTATAATCATAACTCATCTATGCTATATATTCAAATTTGCTTATCTTGGCTATCGGTATCTTAATTACTAATTTGGATGTCATCATTGTATCCAGAACGTCGAATACAAGTGGTTTAGGCTTTTACGGATCTTAAATCGGACTCTTGGATTGAAAATGGCAAAACTGTCATTTTGTATTTTACGTGTCTTTTATTCCCGGGACCTCTTTTCAATATTTTGACCTCACCATTGGTTCCATAAGGCTCGAGATAATAAAAATTGACTATTTATTTGCCTCGTTTGGACTTCGTTTGACCTACTTTTGACTTAGGGGTAATTTTATAATTTATTAAATTTTCTGTTGGGCCTCAGTGGGATTTCTCATAAATATTGGGGTTGGTTTGCAATTACCAATAGTTCCGGTCTGAACCCACTGGTTTAGGGTTAGAAACCCTAAACCGGTTTAAACCCCCACTGAACCGACCGGTTCAGGTGAACTCAATCAACAAAATGGCCCACGATTTTCCGACCATTACTCTGGTTGCCACTTCCGGCGCCGGTCGCCGGAACTGCCACCTTTCCCCACTGTTTTCCACCTCATTTGACGTCCATTTCCTCCGATTTTCATATCAAATTACCTCTAACAATCTCAACAACTCGTTTAAACTAGATTTGATCTGATTTCTTACCGTTTTCGGCACCCATAATCGGTTTTTCGGCCACTGCTCTACCTCCGGCCAATTCAGTTTTCTTACACATTTCGTTGTCTATTCTTACTGATTTTCATATCAAATGATCCTAAATCTTTAGGCATTCAGTTTAGACCTGTTTTAGACCACTACAATATACAATTTTCAATACCCGGTTAGCTATTCCGGCCATGCACCGGTGACGAATATTTTGACTAAACTTGGTCATTCCGAGACCATTTCATACCGTTTTCTTGCGTTGAGTTCCTGAAACTATTTCTTACTTATTTACAACTCCAAAATTGAGATTACTCTATCGTACAAAAACCCACCATTGTTGACCGAAGCTAAATCCTGGTTTATTTAATCATTTTCTTCAGGTCTTTGGTTCGATTGAAACTATGATGAGCTAAAAATTTAAGGACAATTTAAAGCAATTTAAATGACTTTCATACCTCTTTTCGATTCCAGTTTTCCAATTTCTTTTTCTTTTTTTCTTCTTCCTGGTTTTCTCTTGCTCACTGGTCTGCACTTCAGTTCTTCTTCACGCCACAATTTCTTTCCTTCTTACACTTCCTTTTTCTCCCTTTTTATTTCTTTAATCCTCTCCTCCACCGATTCTTTAGTCGGTAGCTTTGCCACTTGTAGCTACGGATGACACACATGCACACTTGTACATACACGGCTGCCATGCAGCCCTCAATCTTCCAGCTCTCGACAAGTCACCCTCCACTTATTCTCTCTCTTAACGTCCCAATGTGCCCACTGATTTCAATTCTGCCCACCATTTCTATCTTTTCCTCTCAATTTCTTGCTTCACATAAACTGTGTGCTCACATGGTTTCACACACGACACCACTCTATTCACTCTCTTTTCTCTATTTACTCTTTTCCTTGACAGCTGTAACACCCCGACTCTGTATAATTAATAATTAAATAATTAATTATTAATTAGTACCGGCTTGGGGAATAATTAAGGAAATTAACCTTAATCTCCCGGTGGTCACACTAGACCAATAGAATGACAAAACATGTCCGAGAATAGGGTATAATACCCGAACCTAATTATCCATTAATTAGGTGAAATAATGTCGATTTAACACTGACAGAATTCGAATTAATTAACCACGGAAATCCCGAATGAGTAATAAATGACACGGAACCTCTGACACTGTAGATAACTGAAATAGAAACTGACCGGAAGAAACCGCACCGAAAAAGGAGTTACGGAATGAAAGTTATGAGGCAAACATCAGAAACTGAATTAATGTGCAGCCAAACAGGGCCTTAGCCCAAAATTGTGGAAAAATGACCAAATTGGTGGTCAAGGGGAATTGAACCCTTGACCTATGGAGGGAAATAATTTTATCCAAAAAACTTATCAGTTGGGCTACCCAGACCTTTGTGCTTATATACACAACTTAATTGTATATATCTCTGTATTGCCCTAACTTGCCACCCAAAGCAACCAATGGCAACCCATGCAAACCCCACATGATTGCTCTCCATCAGCCCACATCATCCCCATGATCCTACTGATTCTCTGATGTGTATATATATCTATATATATGGAGATGTATAGGTATAAATGTGTATATTAGTATATATACATGGACTCACCTTGAGATCTTCAAAAATCAGAACTGTTATAGAGGGGTAGGTCTGTTAGAAGCTTAGAGAGCCTGCATGTAGTCTTGGGTGAGAGACCAAGAGAGAAAATCCATGTGAGATCAAGCTTGGGTGTGTGCATGTCATCCGTTGGAAAGGGATGCACCAAAGAGAACTGAGGGCTAAGCAACACACGACTGCACTGGTGCAACATGCACAGAAACCACAACCGAGCCATGGATGAGGAAATGAGGGCCACCCCTTGGAAGGTAAAACATTAAAACTATTCTGAAAATTTCCTGTTTGAATTTTGGGTACTGTTTAGATAGTTCTAATCCATGCAAACTGTATATATAGGCTCCTGTGAGTCTTAGAACTGTTCTAGGACAACTTAGAATGGTCGGAATAGCCTAGAACCCCAAAACCGTGAGTGAAACCACCATTGATGGACCTCGAATGTGCAGGTCTGAAACAACCCTCACCAAGTTGAATTTGGTTGGTCAAGACCTAATCTAGAGGTCACAAGGATTCCAAAAAGACCAACCCGCGACCCTAGAGCACTGATTTGGACCCTCAAAACCGCAGATGCAGGCCTCGGGTTTGAAACCCAGACCTTGTAATCGACTCCTACACTGAATGCTCGTAATTAGGACCTCAAGCCCATGATGCAAGGATCATTTTGAGACAAACCGCATCAGATTTGGTGGAGAAATGAGGCCCCACGACCGCACTGAAATTCTGCGCGATAATCGGCCAAACAGCACCCTATGCATGGCTTCGATCCATAAAATCGATGCCAAACCGTTGGCATGACATCCAGAAGATGTTTGAAACCAAAACAGGCCGAAATCCGTGCTTGAAACTTCACGAAATAGAGAAATCGTGAAACTGTGAATTAGGGCAACACTGAGTTGTTCGTTGGGGACGATGGAGTCGACTCGGCCGAGTTGACCGAGTCGAACCGAGTTGGTGAGTTGACTCTGGACACGTGTCGGCCTGTGAGGATGCCACCGAAATAATGAAGCTGCGTCGTTTTAATGTTAACCGTTTTAATTTTAAATCGAATTCAGCCTGTTTGGCAACACGGATAAGGGGGATATGTTATCCCGATTTTCTGAGGGTCACCAACCGTTTGGTTCACAGTGATTTGGACCGGTTCACTGGGTGAACCCTTGAACCCTTGGAATTGAACCCCTAAATTATGAAATTATATTTTGAACCCAAATGATTTCTGAAATTACGGATCAACCCCCAACATTTCTGAAAATTACACAGTGGCCCAGACTTTGGAAAATTTCTTCATTTAAGCCCTCAATAAATTAATTAAATAATAAAATAATTATTTAATTATTTTATTAAATAGGTAAAATTACAATTTTACCCTGGACATTAAATATGTCAAACGGAGTCCAAATAAATTAAATAAATAGTGTATTTTCACTATTTCAAATATTCTGGACTCAATGGTACAGTCCGATTTTGGAAATACAGTCCCAAAAAATACAGACCCGTAAGTGATAAATGACCGAACTGCCCCTGATGGTACCCAGACCCAAATAAAAATATCAGATAGCCTATTTTGACTATCTCGGGCATTCTGAACTCAACGGTGAGGTCCGTTTAATGAACCGAGGTCCCGAAAAATACAGACACGTAGGTGTAAATGACTGAATTGCCCTTAATGATACCCAGGGCCGATTAAACATAACAGACAGTCCAATTTCACTATGTTGGACACTCTGGACCCAATGGTGAGGTCCATTTTATGAACTGACGTGCCGAAAAATACGACACATGAAATGACCAAAATACCCCTGAGCACTATAAGTGCAAAGTAGAGGTCGAATAAAGGTCAAACTGATCTGATAAATTATCATAGGGATAATTATGAACACTGAAGGGCTAAATAAGACTCCGAAACAGTCAACGCGTAAAATGAGAAATGACCGATATGTCCCGACGATCTAAAACAGATACCAAATGAAGTCCAAGGGACTTACAAATTTATACATGAGATATATGGGACGTTCTGAGGACCATGATAGGGTCCGGGGCAAAAATGACAAAATTACCATTTTGCCCCTAAGACTAAATAAGTACCCAGCTGATACCGATTAAAGTCTAAAAGACTTAAAACTTCATATATACGATATATGGGATATTCTGAGGACCATAATAGGGTCCGGGATAAGAATGGCAAAATTACCATTTTGCCCCTATGGTTAAAATGAGAACCTAACTGATACCGATTGGAGTCCAAAGGACGTAAAACTTTATACTTAAGATATAAAGACTATTCCGAAGACCACGACAGGGTCCGGGACAAGAATGGTAAAATTACCATTTTGCCCCTAAGGTTGAATGAGTGCCTGACTGATAACAATTGAAGTCTAAATGACTTAGGATATAATCCTAATAACTGCTAAGCCTAATTAAAGAATGAAATAGCCTCGAGTGAGACCCAATGGAAGGGAGATAGGCTACTAGGCTATCTTAGGTAATCCGATAGATACCTAAGATGACGAATGAGACCTGAATGGATGAGTTCTGATCTGTCTGTGATTGATGATTATTATTCAGGATATACATGGAGATGCTTGACGTACCTGGAGGTTATCGGATTATTTATGCAAGGAATAAGCGTAAAGTTAGTGAGTAACTTCTGACACTGTTTTGATACTGTCCCTTGATTTACTGATCTGTTTTGAATGCAATTATTTAAGTGCAATTATTTAAATGCATGTTTTCCGTACTATATCACTTATGACATGGTTTTAGTCTTTTTAAATACTTGACTATATTCCTGATCCCTGTGCTAGCATCCCGTACTGTTTTGCCTGTTTTGAACTGTTGAGATAAAATGGATATATTGAACCATTATTTCTGAAACGATTAAATAAACCATGTGATATAGGCAAAGAACAACATTTTTGTTGTATCGTACAGCTTTGTATAGTATACTGTCTGAATGCTATATTGTTTAAATGTATGTACTTAATGTACGCCCTTTATCACATTCCACGTGATGTGCTTGTATCCTTCGAATTAGGAATTCCGTTCAGTTCGGTTATGTGCTGTCCGTTAATTATATGTCTGCCTCGATTGATATGTTCCGTCCGGTTCTGACATGTTCCGTCCGTTGATGATCTGTCTGTCTTGATTGATATATGGTCCAGTTCCGTCATGATCTGTCCGTTAATGATATGTCTTTGTTTTGACTGATGTTTTGTTCCGTTCGATTCTGTTATGTTCCGTTCATTGATAATGTGTCTGCCTTGATTGATATATGGTCCAGTTCCGTTGTGTATTGTCCGTTGATGATACGTCTGTCTTGATTGAAATATTGTTCAGTCCAGTTATGATTAGTTCCGACAGTGATGTGTCCCTGACTTGATTGTTATATTGTTTCTACCCGGTTCCGTTATGATGTGTCCTGCTCATGATTTGCCTGTGTCCTGATTAGTGTATCGTTTCCGTTTAGTTCCGTTATAATTTTATCCGTTCGCGATATGCCTTTGCTTGACTGATGTATTGTTACCGTCCGATTCCGTTATATTCCGTCCGTTAATGTTATGTCTGCCTCGATTGATATGTTCCGTCCGGTTCCGACATGTTCCGTCCGTTGATGATCTGTCTGTCTTGATTGATATAAGGTCCAGTTCCGTTATGATTCGTTCCGTTAATGAAGAGTCTGTGTCTTGACCGATATATTAGCAATAGTTATTGTTCTGACCGATTGGTTATGTCATGTTCCGATCCGTTTGTATTGTCTGTTCGATTCTGTTTTATTGCACTAGACTGCTTATGAAATGGATTTATAAAAATAGTTATTTTTGTAATGACTAATTTATCCATGTGCCTTGGAAGCACAAAACTGGTTTTGAAACCCATGATAGGGAATCTGTGTTACTCACTGGGCTTATTTAAGCTCACCCCATTATTCTGACATTTTTCAGGAATTACCTCCATTGGATTAGAAGGTACTATGACATGACGTGAATAGGCCAAGTGGCATCGCAAGTAAGGATCTGACGGCACTGAATTGTAGAGACTGGTTTATGGTGGATTGAACCTGGTTATTCCGGTGAGTGGTATGTTATGACTGACTTGACTGTTATATACTAGATAGACATGGCTCATGGAACTAATGGTACTCTAGAGATATTAGATCTGCTCTGTTATTATATGCTTGATTTTAGATATGCTCTGAGATTAGAATTGTTGATTGACTGGATTTAGTCTTGCTCTGTGATACATATACTTATGATGGATAAGTGAGTTGCATTCCCGTGATACAAAGAAAAAGTTTTAAATTCCGCTGCATCTGACCCTACAGTTGGAGTGCAATTTGTCGGAAAGTTCAGAATTTGCCTTTGGTTGGTCGCGTCGCGACCAACTGGCTGTCACGTCCTCGACATCCGCGTAGGGTGGGGTTCGGGATGTGACAACAGCCCTCAAGGTTGGTGGTTTGCCACCTGGTAACACACGCACACACACATGGCTGCCATGCAGCCTTCACCTTTCATTCGTTTTTGTTTTACCTGTTTCAACTGGTCCACTCAATATATATAACATATAATGTATATAAGACACACTCACACCACACTACACCTCACACGGCTGCACATATATATATATACATATATATATATATGCATATAGGTATATTTTCATTTATTTATTTATATTATTATTCTTATTTTATTTCTTTTTTCTTTATACCACATTCTTCAGTTTCCTCGTCTCGGTTTTGGAATCGAATCATTTGATTATTTATCGATTGGCGTGTTCTATTGAACAGTTGACTGTCGCTCGCCCATTTTAAAATTTTTCTTAGCTTATGATTGTTATTCTAATATTTTGACAACCTAATAATTCAATTTAAATTTGAAACTTCTTTACGTCATAATTTGACTTACAGCTGAAGGTGACATATCATGGCTCGATCCAACCCGAGTTTACCTCGATATAAGTGTCATATCCTGGGTCGGGATATTTCACATTGAACTAGATTGGATGACTAGATTAGTTTAAGAAGAACTGTTGGAGTTATTCGCAAAAATTAGTCTATCAGTGTGCAAACCCTATTTGATTGGAAGGGTATGTAAGAAACCTTATTTGTGAGGGCTCCTTATCAACTAGAGTTAGTCCTAATAGCATATGCAAACTCATAATGTTTTGAAAATTGGGCACATAGTAGAATTTATTATTTTCTTACTTTATTTCTCGCACTATGATTGCTCACCTAACTCAAGCATTAGTTGCTTTAGGTATTGCTATAAACATTAGTTTCTTTAAGCATTTGTCAAGAGGTTGAGTGTTGAAAATGAAGAATTTAAAAATTCTTTGCACTAATTGTAAGCAAGAGTATCTGTTTGATTAGTTCAAGACATTTATGTGAGAAAAATGGAAAAATTGGATTTTATTAAATACGATTGGGTCGATGATGGTGTAAATATGTTTTGTGCAGCCTATATCCTTAACTGAGTGCCCTAAAAATCAGTTCTTTTAAGCTTGAGAATTTTGAAAAACCTAATTTAGAGGACTTATCACCTTTTGGGATTTATGTGATTTGCTCACATTATTTATTATTTTCTCTTGTGAAAACTTGGCCCTAAGTTTTAAAAATGTTAGCTTTTTAAAATATTATTTTTGAAAGTTTAAAGGGCCATTGGATTGTTAATTGAACACCCCAAGTTAAGGACTGACTAAATTGAGTTGCGCAATGAGAGAACTTTAAAGGATAATTAACTTTATGGGGTAAATGGAATCTATCGAAGTTACAGCTGTAGAGACCTGAAAATTTAGAATAGATTTTTTATTTTATAAATGTGGCACGTAAACCGAGGTAGACCAGACCGAGTAGTGTAATACCAGTTATAACCGAGCTGTTAAAGCTCTATATTATTATATCACATGTACTGAATGATTTTGGAATGTGAACGAGTTATTTTATACAGTTAGTGCCTGGCGATGCCCGAGCAACCCAGAACTCAACATCTTAATATGTGCATGTACGTTGATGCATGCAAGTGTGTGTGTACGTATAAATGTAAATCATTAAAAATGAGTGTATGTGTACGAAATTAAAAACTAGCATATGCGCAATTATATGAATATGTGTGTATGTGTAAAAAAATGTGTATTATATGTGTGTAGATATATATGGTAATGTATTATATACATGAATAAGTATTATAATACAATTAAGAAAAAAAGGAAATCAAAGAAAGAAGAGAGAAGTAGGGAAACAGCTTGGAGAATACAAGCAAGTGGGTGTGTGTGTACTGCCAAGAAGTCGGCATGTGAGTGCGTTGGTATGTGTGTGTGTAATATAATATACATATATATATATATATATATATGAAAACCCAATTGCAAGCAAACATTTAATGCAAATCAGAAAAAAAAAGAAAAAAAAAGAAGGAAATCAGAAAAGGGGATGGGATGAGAGAGAAAAAGGAGAAAACCGAGAGGGAAAATGGATATTGGACTTGCGGCAGTTGGATGCTTGATATGTATATGTGTATGTGTTCGTTGAGTTAGAGTGAAAACAGAAAGAAAGAAAGAAAGCAAAGTGAGAAACTGAGGAGGTTGAGAGATCTAAAAAGTTGAAGCAAAAAGGAGAATGGAAGAACTGCACCAAGAAAAATACAGAAATAGGTATGTCTTGTTTAGGTTCTATTTTAAGTATAGGGTCATATTAAGTAGGAAATAAGGAATTATTTGCAAAAAGAATGAATGCAAAATAGTAAGAAATCAGTAGGAAAATTAAGTTGTAGGTCACAGTGTTGGAATCGGATTCCTTATATTTTATGCGTTAAAGTTAAAATGGACAATGAGAAGTTGTTACTGTGAGGTGCAGGAACTGATTTGAAACTAGGTTAGGTTATAACAATATCAGAGAGTCTTCGAAAATGGGAAATTTCAATTGGCCGGAGCCACGGTTCTTGGCCATTTCATGAAGATCAAATGGATAAAAATGAAAACTAAGGTTACGAATGGAATCTATAGGAAAAATCGAAGAAAATTGCATTTCTAAAATGTTGAAATCTGGCCAGAAAATAGTCGCCGGAGATGGCGATGGAACCCTAGGGTTGCTCCACCGGAATATCGAGAGGGACGATGAACAGTGTACCATACGACGTCGTTTAGCTTGAAACCGTTTTAAATTTAAAACCTAGATTAGGGGTGTTTGGCTACGGGCTTCAGAAATTAGAATAGGGGCATTGTTCGCTGTTTGGGGCCAAGAAATATGAAAAAAAAAAAATGCATAGGGGTTGCGCCCCTGCGATTTGAACCTGAGCCCATTAGAAAGAAGCCCAAGCCCCAAAACAGTTGGACAGGTAAACCCATGCCAACTTAAGCCCACAAATATATATATATATATATTATATAATAACAATAATAATTAATTAATTTAATTAGTTTAATTAAATTAAATAATAGCAAAATGGCCCGAAGTCCAAATTAAAAAAGTTATTAGTGTATTTTGACTATCTTGGACCTTCTGATACCAATGGTGAGGTTCGTGACGCGAGACGAGGTCCCAAAAAATAAAAGACCGTAAAAGTGCAAATTGACTGTTTGGCCCTTTTTAGCAGAGATGCCCAAATTGAATTTTGCGAAAGCCTAAACCGACTTTCTTTAATATTTCAGATTCAATGGTAGAGTTTATTTTAGTAAAATAGAAACTCATGAAATAAAAGCATAAAATTTGATGAATAGCATAATTCAAGTAGCAATGACTGAGTTATATTTCATGATTTTTAAGAACACTAAAAGGAAAGGAAAAGGAGATTTGACCTTCTACATTCTCACTGGTTGGTTCGACTATACAATGGACGCGACTCCCAAGGGTTGAGAAAAACCCTTCTAGGTATGATGTTTTGCTAAGTAAGAAATAAGATTAAGCTTAGGAATATTTTGCGAGCAAATTGAATGATTTATATGCTTAACTATCGTTGAGAAATTATTTGGAATGTGGTTGCTTGATAATCTAGGGTTGGTTGTTTACGTGTTTGTGTATTTCTTGCATTCTTTGAGAATTTAGTAAAGTGATGAACGTGAATTGTAATGACATGAAAATTTTCTTTTTATTATTATTACTTGTTTTTATTATTATCATTATTATTATTATTATTATTGATATTAAAATGTGTATTATTATTATTAAAATGCATGGTGTATGTATGTGTAGCATGTATGTGTATGGAATCTTATATGTATGTGAACATGTATGGAATAATGTATGTGAATGTGTATGTGGATATGCATATGCATATATATATCAGATCTGGTTGGGGTGTGTGTGTGGTGTCGGTGGAGTGTGTGTGATAAGTGATATATATATATAGGTACATATATAGGGCAGCTTTGCATTTAATGCAAAGCTGCCTTGTAGAGAAAAAGAAAGGTGGCTGAGCAGAGGGAAATAAGTCAAGAAAAGGGGCTGTGCAGGGGGAGACGTGTGGGAGTGGGTGTGTTGTGTATATGTGTGGTCTCGGTTGGGAGAAGAGAAGGAAAGAAAAGCAGAAAGCGAGAGAGAGGACTGTGAGAACGGAGAGAGAGAGCTAGTGAGATGCACCAAGGAGGAAGAAGGAGAAGAGAGAGACTGCAACAAGAGAAATTCTGAAAAATAGGTAAGTGGGTTTAGTTTCTGTTTTAAAGTTTTTGAGTTGTTTAATTGATTTGATTTTAGGGTATTATAGAGCATGAAATGAGGTAAATAATGCAAAAAGAATGAGTTAAAATGGTTGAAAGATGAGGGAGAAATGAGGAGTTGTAGGTCTCGGTTATAAGAAATGGGTCTTGATATTTTATGTGTGGAACTTGGTTTAAATGGGAGTAAAATAACCCTCTTAGGTGCAGAAAACAAAAGGAAATTGTTTGGGCCAAAAACAGTAAAAGAATAAGCGTAGAAACAGAAAAGAAAAGTTGGCCAGAGATTCGGCCATGGACCTTTGAGCCCTATTTCGTGATGATCTATTGGTCCAAACCAAAAACGAAGGGTGGGAATGAAACCTACATGAAAAACTCTAGAAAACGGCGTTTTTAAAACCTTGAAAAGTCACCGAAAAAATCTCGCCGGCGCTGGAGAAGGCACCGGAACCCTACTGGCGTCTCGCCGAAAAAACGGGGAAGAAGGGGGGGTGGCCGGGTCCGGTTCGAGTTCGGGTCGGGCTTGGGCCGAACCGCCCCTGCCACGTGTCGGTCTAAGGTTTTAAATTAAAAACCAAAAGGGGGCTGTTTGGCTACGGGTGTAATAAATTGAAAAATTAAATTGGAACAGGAACAGGGATATCCTATTCCTGTTCTGGACTAAACCCTGTTTGGGTGACCGAATTGAGAATAAGGAAATTGGAAATTCCAAACTGACCCTTGAACTTTTGGAAATTGAACTTGACCCCAGAACTTTAGGAAATCTGATTTTGACCCACAGAACTTTGATTAATTATGTTTTGACCCCTCCTGAATAAAATATTAATAAAATATTAATTAATTTAATTAATTAATTAGTTAATTAAATTAATTTAATTAATTAAATATTCTAAAATAATCCGGAGTCCAAATGGAACAAGTCATTAGTGTATTTTGACTATCTCGACCATTCTAAGACCAATGGTGAGGTCCGTTTTACGAGATGGGGTCCCAAAAAACAAAAGACCCGTAGTAACCTTTAAAATTACCAAAATGCCCCTGAATTGAAGTACAGTCAAACGAACTCCGAATTAAGTAAACAAATAGTGAAACTTTATTATCTCGAGCATTTCGGACTCGACCGTGGAGTCCGATTTGTGAAAAGAGGTCACAAAATATAAGGACCCGTGAAAAGTGCAAAATGACTGTTTTGCCCTTTTGAACCCAGATGTCCGAATTGAGTTCTACGAAAACCTAAACTTATTTTCTTCGACGTCCTAGACTCAATGGCAGAGTTTAATTTAGCAGAATAGAAACCTATGAATTAAAAGACATAAAATTTGATGAGTAGCATAGATTCAAATGACAATGGACTGAGTTGAAATTTATGCTTTTAGGGACACTAACAGGACAAGAGAGGGCGATCTGATCTCCTGCATTTTCATTGATCAGTTCAGTTGCGTATCGTGCACGATCTTCTAGGGTTGAGACCAACCCGTCAAGTATGGTGTTTTGCTAATGTTAGAAATGAAGTTAAGTTAGGAATGTTCTGTGAATGACTGGAATGACTTATGTGTTTATTTGGAATGTGTTTACTTGGTGATTTGGAGTTGGTTGTTCACATGCTTACATGTTACTTGTACTTTATGAAAATTTAGTGAATGATGAACATGAATCATGACATGTGTTTAAGTTGATTATATGAGATATGCTTGCATGTGGAATCAGCTGGTGATTTATGTATTATTGTCTCGAGCATGCTATATTGTGGAAACCATGTTTCATTGAGATTGCATTGGCATATGGTGAATCCTTTGAGAACATGGCGTGGGTTGAGCACGTGGTGCTTTGCATTATGAGGGTGTAGATCCTATGGTGAAAAATCCAAAATTGGCCATTGCATTGGTACTCCGTGCCATCGGGGAGTACCCGTAAACGAGACATGGGTGTGGCATAGAGTTATGCATGGGTGCATCATGCATACCATTCATATATTACTGCTATGCTTTGAATGACATTTAGATATAAATGTACACTTTGCACATGCCACGCCTTAGCATTATTTCTTGCATTAGCATTTCATCATACCAGCAGTTGAGCTGACCACCCATTCGTGGGCAACATTTTTCAGATGAGGATCCTCCAACCACTTGAGACTCTGTGATACCCTGATAGGGTGAAGCACGTGGTATATTTTGGTCCATGGGACTTATATTTTGTAATGTAAGGGCTTAAGCCCGAATGACCATGAACAATGCAGTTATGTGATGTACTTTATATTATTTTATGTATTGATGGGAATGGATGCTTGTTTAGTGGATTCATTTACATTTGTCCTTTTATTTATTTTATTTTCTGTCTCGTCAGTCGTGCCTCGGGTTTGTAGAAATTTAGGGCGTGACAACGTGGTATCAGAGCATAGGTTCGAATACCTAGAGACTATGGGGTGTTGTTTAACACCATGAGACCCTAGAGAGAAGAATGAGACTTAGTGTGAACCTTTAGCATCATGTGATAGGATCTTATGTGCTATGTGGTTTTATATACTTGAAGCATGATTTGTTGAAATTACGTGCTGATTGATGCTATGTTTGGAGGCATGACATGTATGATGTGTGAGAAACTTGTTAAGTGTATATATCATGACTTGCTACATGTACCGCCCGTTAAAGTATAGGTTATTGATAAGAACGTGATTGAGATCACATTTAAATGCCTATATCTGAACGTGAAAAAGTGATATTGAATTTTTTCTCTTGGACTTGTAGATATGCCTCCTAGACGAGCTCCTACGAGAGCCGGACCACCCAGACGGGGTAGGGGTTGGCCTAGAGGTGCTGCCCAACCTCATCGTGGCAGATCTAGAGCTGCTGCCCCTATTCCTGATGTAGTTGAGGAGGTTGTTGCCCCAGCTGACACACTTGAGCACAGTGCAGCTGCGGAGGATATTGCTCCATCCCTTATGGAGGAGGTGGAGCAGATTATTGGCTCCAGAGATTTGGCAGCCATTATACAGGAGTGTTTCCGTACCATGCAGGAGGCCAGGACCACTGATGCCAAGGCCAGGGCTGCTGATGCCGAGGCTAGAGCGGCAGGTGGAGAGACTAGAGATACCTTCGTCATGAAGGCGTTTCAGCGGATGAGGCCACCATCATTTGCAGGGCAGCCTGATCCTTTAGTGGCTGAGGAGTGGCTGGACCAGATTGTTAGGATCCTGGACTCGCTGGGGATTGTTGAGCCACATTTGAGGATCTGATGTGCCACTTTCTAGTTTACCGGACTAGCAAGCCAGTGGTGGAAGGTATCTGCGGGGAGGATTAGCAGATTTGGAGAGGGGTGGGATGCATTTGTGGCCATGTTCAATGACCACTACTTTCCAGCGACTGCTAGGGTTGGATTCAGGAGGGAGTTTAAGACATTGCTCCAGAAGGACATGAATGTGACACAGTATGAGTCCAGTTTTATTGCATTAGGGAGGTTTGCCCCACACATCACTGAGAGGGAGGAGCTGAGAGTTTACCATTTTCTCGAGGGGCTGAAGACCTCTATTAGGGAGAAGTTGGTAGGTCACATCATTGATACTTACGAGGAGGCGATGATTAGAGCCACGAGGGTAGAGAGAGAGTTGGCCGCTCTTAGAGGGATCAGGGAGTCTCGGGCTCAGACCAGGCCAGCCACAGTACTGGCACTTACACCCGCTCAGCCTACCATGACCACCTCAGCTCACTCTAGTAGGAGGCCACAGAAGAGGTTCTGGGCCAGTACCTCTTTTCCATCAACATCCCAGAGGCCTATTCAGTTCTTAGCTCCCCAACCTACTATGTCTATCACCCCTCGAGGAGGGGCACCACAGATGACCATTACATGTTACCAGTGTGGACAGCCTGGCCACAGGATGGCTGATTGCCCAAAGAGAGATCCTAGTCAGGGGTCAGGGACTAAACCGAGCTAGATGCCACTTCCACCTCAGATTCAGAGTCAGGCCGGGAGGGCCCTACCAGTGTACTATACTTGTCATCAGCCGGGCCATATCAAGGCCCACTGCCCTTAGGGGCAGACTTCACAGAGCACACCGAGGCCCCACTATTACCAGCACACCCAGGTGCCTTTACCCCAGTCACAGTCAGGATATAGACCCCCAGCACCTTACTATCAGCCAGCATCCTCAGCATTGAGTGTTAGAGCTCCAGCCCCGAGAGGGGGAGGACAGCAGGGGCAGAGAGGGGGAGGCAGACATGGTCAGACCGTACAGGGCAAAGTGTATGCGGTTGCCACCCCAGAGGCTTCTACTGCTGGGCCATCTATAGTCCGAGGTAAGTTTCTTATGTTCAGTTCATGGGCTAGCGTGTTGATAGACTCAGGTGAATCGCATTCATTCATATCCACTGTGTTTGCCATGTCATTGGGGTTGACTATAGATCGGTTGGATTCACCGCTACGTGTTGATACCCCTGTTGGGGGTAGTGTGACATTGACCAGGATCTGTAGGGGTTGTTCACTTGAGATAGCTGATCGTACTCTCTGTTTTGAATTTATTGTGCTTGATATGACTGGCTTCGATGTTATTTTGGGTATGGATTGGCTGTTTACTTTCCGGGCTAGTATCGATTGTTACATGGGGAGAGTTACGGTGTGCACCCTTGAGGGGGATTATTTTTATTTCACGGGAGACCGTGGAGATTTCTTGGTACCACCCTTGTACGACTCTAGAAGTTGGGGAGCCCATAGCTATATGTTGGCTAGTTTGATTGCAGGGGATAGTGAGGCTACAGGGGTTGTGTTACCACAGGTAGTCGATGAGTTTCCTGATGTTTTTCCCGACAACTTGACTAGTTTGCCACCGAGGCGGGAGGTAGAGTTTACCATAGAGCTTATCCCCAGTACTGTACCCATTTCTATCCCACCTTACCGCATGGCTCCAGCAGAGCTGAGAGAGCTAAGGGAGCAGCTGACTGACCTACAGGGTAAGGGGTTTATCTGTCATAACACTTCTCCTTGGGGTGCCTCCGCATTATTTGCGTAGAAGAAGGACGGGACATTACGGTTATGTGTGGACTACCGGAGGCTGAACCGGATGACTATTAAGAACAAGTACCCGTTACCCAGGATCGATGACTTGTTTGATCAGTTGAGAAGTTCGAGATGCTTCTCGAAGATTGATCTTTGATCGGGGTATCACCAGTTGAGGGTACGAGAGGAGGACATAGCGAAGACAGCTTTCTGCACTTGCTATGGTCACTATGAGTTCGTTGTGATGCCATTTGGTGTGACGAATGCCCCAGCGGCATTCATGGACTTGATGCACCGTGTTTTCGTCCAGTACATAGATCAGTTCGTAGTGGTGTTTGTGGATGATATTTTGATTTACTCACCTTCCGAGGATGAGCATGCCTTCCACCTACGGACTGTGTTACAGATCTTGAGAGAGCACAAGCTGTTTGCTAAGCTCTCGAAGTGTGAGTTCTGGCTTCAAGAGGTACAGTTCTTGGACCATGTTGTGTCTGGGAGTGGAGTATCTGTTGACCCTTTTAAGATTGACTCTGTTATGAGCTGGGAGAGGCCAAGGAATGTGTTTGAGATACGGAGTTTCTTGGTGTTAGCAGGGTACTACCGCCGTTTTGTGGAGGGATTTTCTTGCCTTGCCGCACCGATGACCCGTCTAACGCGCAAGGGCATCAAGTTTCAAAGGACCGACGACTGTGAGCAGTCATTTCAGGAGCTGAAGAGGAGACTGACTTCAGCGCCCGTCCTGGTTATCCCTGAGGGAGGCCTGGGTTATACTGTGTACTGTGATGCTTCCCGAGAGGGATTGGGTTGTGTGCTGATGCAGGAAGGCAGGGTAGTAGCTTATGGTTCTCGCCAATTGAAGAGCCATGAGAAGAACTACCCCACCCACGATTTAGAGTTAGCTGTCGTTATCTTTGCACTTAAGAGTTGGCGACACTATTTATATGGGGTGAGATTTAAGGTGTTCTCGGATCACAAGAGCCTCAGGTATATTTTTACACAGAAAGATCTGAACCTTCGACAGAGGAGATGGATGGAGTATCTAGAGGATTACGACTTTGACCTTTAGTACCATTCTGGGAAGGCCAACGTCGTAGCTGATGCACTCAGTCGGAGGCCGAGGAGCACCTTAGCCAGCCTAGCCATTAGAGAGTGGGAGATGATGGGAGCTATTGGAGAGTTTGACTTAGAGCTTACCGAGTTTGAGGGACACGCCACTCTATTTAGCTTGTGTGTACAGCCTACCCTTTTGACCAGAGTCATTGAGGCACAGTTGCAGGATACTGAGGCCGAGCAGATTAGAGCACGGATTGCTGGCCCTGAGGGATTTGAGGGATGGGCAATCCACTCTGACCTTGGCTTGAGATACAGGGATAGAGTCTTCGTTCCCGGATCTCTTAGGACTGATGTCCTTAGGGATTTCCATTCATTCACGCCTAGCGGTGCACCTAGGGCGCACCAAGATGTATCATGATCTGCGCCGTCAGTATTGGTGGACTGGGATGAAGGCAGATGTGGCACAGTTTGTGGCTAGGTGTCTCACGTGCCAGCAGGTGAAGGCTGAGCACCAGAGGCCTGGAGGTTTGCTACAGCCATTACCGGTAGCCGAGTGGAAGTGGGAGCATGTTACCATGGATTTTGTGATGGGTCTTCCGAAGTCGCCTAAGGGCCATGATGCGGTTTGGGTTATTGTGGACAGACTGACGAAGTCCGCCCATTTCTTACCGATCAGAGTGACCGACTCATCAGACGCCCTCAGTAGGTTGTACATTCGGGAGATAGTGCGACTACATGGGGTTCCGGTATCCATTGTTTCTGACAGAGACCCACGTTTCACTACACGGTTTTGGCAGAGCTTCTAGACAGCCTTGGGCACCCAGCTGCAGTTTAGTACTGCCTTCCACCCACAGACGGATGGCCAGTCAGAGCGCACTATTCAGATCTTGGAGGATATGCTCAGGGCCCGTGTCATGGACTTTAGAGGTAGCTGGGAGGATCACCTTGCCTTGGTCGAGTTTGCCTACAACAACAGCTAGCAGTCCAGTATTGAGATGGCACCATTTGAGGCATTGTATGGTAGGCCAGTGCTGTTCCCTCGGTGTGTTGGACTGAGGTGGGAGAGACAGCTGCCTTGGGACCTGATATAGTCCGTGAGACCACGGACAAGATACAGGTGATCAGGCAGCGATTGTTGACAGCCCAAAGTCGCCAGAGGAGTTATGCAGATAGGAGGCGGCGGCCCTTGTCATTTGAGGTGGGGGACCATGTGTTCCTCAAGGTATCTCCCAGACGATGTTTAAGGAGATTTGGGCACGGTGGGAAGCTGTCGCCACGATTTATAGTCCCCTTTGAGATTCTTGAGAGAGTCGGTGAGGTGGCTTATAAGCTGGCATTACCACCGCAGCTATTTGGAGTTCATGATGTCTTTCATGTGTCGATGCTGCGGAAGTACCATCCCGACCCCTCCCACTTGTTAAATTGGGTAGATCTTTAGCTAGAGGGCGACACTTCTTATGACCAGAGGCCCGTGGAGATATTGGACTCGAGGGACCAGGTTTTGCGAGGCAGGACCATCCCTTTGGTCAAGGTTCGTTGGAACCATCACGGGGCTAAGGAGGCTACTTGGGAGCTGTGAGGCCGAGGTTCGAGTTAGGTACCCCGAGTTGTTTGGTCAGTGATGTATTTTCTTTTGTTTTATGTGATTTTAAATTTCGGGACGAAATTTCTTTAAGGAGGGAAGGATGTAATGACATGGAAAAATTTTTTTTTATTATTACTTGTTTTTTTTTTATTATTATTATTATTATTATTGATATTAAAATGTGTATTATTATTATTAAAATCCATGGTGTATGTATGTGTAGCATGTATATGTGTATGGAATCTTATATGTATGTGAACATGTATGGAATGATGTATGTGAATGTGTATGTGGATATGCATATGTATATATATATATATATCAGATCTGGTTGGGGTGTGTGTGTGGTGTCGGTAGAGTGTGTGTGTGATAAGTAATATATATATATATATATGTAGGTGTATATATAGGGCAGCTTTGCATTTAATGCAAAGCTGCCTTGTAAAGAAAAATAAAGGTGGCTGAGCAGAGGGAAATAAGTCAAGAAAAGGGGCTGTGCAGGGGGAGACGTGTGGGAGTGGGTGTGTTGTGTATATGTGCGGTCTCGGTTGGGAGAAGAGAAGGAAAGAAAAGCAAAAAGCGAGAGAGAGGACTGTGAGAACGGAGAGAGAGAGCTAGTGAGATGGACCAAGGAGGAAGAAGGAGAAGAGAGAGACTGCAACAAGAGAAATTCTGAAAAATAGGTAAGTGGGTTTAGTTTCTGTTTTAAATTTTTTGAGTTGTTTAATTGATTTGATTTTAGGGTATTATAGAGCATGAAATGAGGTAAATAATGCAAAAAGAATGAGTTAAAATGGTTGAAAGATGAGGGAGAAATGGGGAGTTGCAGGTCTCGGTTATAAGAAATGGGTCTTGATATTTTATGTGTGGAACTTGGTTTAAATGGGAGTAAAATAACCCTCTTAGGTGCAGAAAACAAAAGGAAATTGTCTGGGCCAAAAACAGTAAAAGAATAAGCGTAGAAACAGAAAAGAAAAGTTGGCCAGAGATTCAGGCCATGGACCTTTGAGCCCTATTTCGTGATGATCTATTGGTCCAAACCAAAAACGAAGGGTGGGAATGAAACCTACATGAAAAACTCTAGAAAACGGCGTTTTTAAAACCTTGAAAAGTCGCCGAAAAAATCTCGCCGGCGCCGGAGAAGGCGCCGGAACCCTACTGGCGTCTCGCCGAAAAAACGGGGAAGAAGGGGGGTGGCTGGGTCGGGTCCGGGTCCTGTTCGGGTTCGGGTTGGGCTTGGGCCGAACCGCCCCTGCCACGTGTCGGTCTAAGGTTTTAAATTAAAAACCAAAAGGGGGCTGTTTGGCTACGGGTGTAATAAATTGAAAAATTAAATTGGAACAGGAACAGGGATATCCTATCCTTGTTCTGGACTAAACCCTGTTTGGGTGACCGAATTGAGAATAAGGAAATTGGAAATTCCAAATTGACCCTTGAACTTTTGGAAATTGAACTTGACCCCAAAACTTTAAGAAATCTGATTTTGACCCACAGAACTTTGATTAATTATGTTTTGACCCCTCCTGAATAAAATATTATAAAATATTAATTTAATTAATTAATTAATTAGTTAATTTAATTAATTAAATATTCTAAAATAATCTGGAGTCCAAACTGGGACAAGTCATTAGTGTATTTTGACTATCTCGACCATTCTGAGACAAATGGTGAGGTCCGTTTTACGAGACGGGGTCCTGAAAAATAAAAGATCCGTAGAAACCTTTAAAATTATCAAAATGCCCTTGAATTGAAGTACAGTCAAACGAACTCCGAATTAAGTAAACAAATAGTGAAACTTTATTATCTCGAGCATTTCGGACTCGACCGTGGAGTCCGATTTGTGAAAAGAGGTCACGAAATATAAGGACCCGTGAAAAGTGCAAAATGACTGTTTTGCCCTTTTCAACCCAGATGTCCGAATTGAGTTCTACGAAAACCTAAACTTATTTTCTTCGACGTTCTAGACTCAATGGCAGAGTTTAATTTAGCAGAATAGAAACCTATGAATTAAAAGACATAAAATTTGATGAATAGCATAAATTCAAATGACAATAGACTGAGTTGTAATTTATGCTTTTAGGGACACCGACAAGACAGGAGAGGGCGATCTGATCTCCTGCATTTTCATTGACCAGTTCAGTTATATATCGTGCAGGATCATCTAGGGTTGAGACTACCCGACAGGTATGGTGTTTTGCTAATGTTAGAAATGAAGTTAAGTTAGGAATGTTCTGTGAATGACTGGAATGACTTATGTGCTTATGTGGAATGTGCTTACTTGATTATTTAGAGTTGGTTGTTCATATGCTCACATGTTACTTGTAGTTTAAGAAAAATTTAGTGAATGATGAACGTGAATCATGACATGTGTTTAAGTTGATTGTATGAGATATGATTACATATGGAATTGACTGATGATTTATATGTTATTGTCTCGAGCATGCTATATTATTGAGATCCATGTTCATTGAGATTGCATTGGCATATTGGCATATGATGAATTCCTTGAGAACATGGCGTGGGTAAGCACGTGGTGCTTTGCATTATGAGGGTGTAGATCCTGTGGTGAAAAACCCAAAATTGGCCATTGCATTGGTACTCTGTTCCCATCGGGGAGTACCCGTAAATGAGACATGGGTGTGGCATAGAGTTGTGCATGGGTGTGTCACGCATACCATTCATATATTACTGCGATGTTTTGAATGTCATTTAGAAATAAATGTACACTTTGCACATGCCACACCTTAGCTTTATTTCTTGCATTAGCACTTCATCATACCAGCAGTTGAGCTGACCCATTCGTGGGCAACATTTTTCAGATGAGGACCCTCCAGCTACTTGAGACCGAGTGATACTTTGATAGGGTGAAGCACTTGGCATATTTTAGTCCGTGGGACTTATATTTTGTAATGTAAGGGCTTAAGCCCGAATGACCTATGAATAATGTACTTTATGTTATTGTATGTATTGATGGGAATGGAGGCTTGCTTAGTGGATTTATTTATATTTGTCCTTTCATTTATTTTATTTCCTGTCTCGTCAGTCGCGTCCCGGGTTTGTCGGGAATTCGGGGCGTGAAAACGTGGTATCAGAGCATAGGTTCAAATACTTAGAGACTGTGGGGTGTTGTTTAACACCATGAGACCCTAGAGAAGAGAATGAGACCTAGTGTGAACTGTTAGTGGCATGCGATAGGATTTTTTGTGTTATGTGATTTTATATACTTGAAGCATGATTTGTTGAAATTACGTGCTGATTGAGGCTATGTTTGGAGGCATGACATGTATGATGTGTGAGAAACTTGTTAAGTGTATATATCATGACTTGCTATGTGTACCACCCGTCAGAGTATAGGCTATTGATAAGAACATGATTGAGATCACATTTAAATGCCTATATCTGAACATGAATAAGTGATATTGGATTTTTCTCTAGGACTTGTAGATATGCCTCCTAGACGAGCTCCTACCAGAGCCAGGACCACCCAGACGGGGTAGGGGTAGGCCTAGAGGTGCTGCCCAGCCTCGTCGTGGCAGATCTAGAGCTGCTGCCCCTATTCCTAATGTAGTTGAGGAGGTTGTTGCCCCAGCTGACATACCTGAGCATAGTGCAGCTGCGGAGGATATTGCTCCAGCCCCTGTGGAGGAGGTGGGGCAGACTATTGGCGCCAGAGATTTAGCGGCCATTATACAGGAGTGCTTCTGTACTATGCAGGAGGCCAGGACCACTGATGCCGAGGCCAGGGCTACTGATGCCGAGGCTAGAGCGGCAGGTGGAGAGACTAGAGACACCTTCGTCATGAAGGCGTTTCAGCGGATGAGGCCACCATCATTTGCAGGACAGCCTGATCCTTTGGCAGCTGAGGAGTGGCTGGACCAGATTATTAGGATCCTGGACTCGCTGGGGATTTTCGAGCCATATTTAAGGATCCGATGTGCCACTTTCCAGTTCACGGGACTAGCGAGCCAGTGGTGGAAGGTATCTGCGGGGAGGATTAGCAGATTTGGAGAGGGATGGGATGCATTTGTGGCCATGTTCAATGACCACTACTTTGCAGCGACTGCTAGGGTTGGATTTAGGAGGGAGTTTGAGACATTGCTCCAGAGGGACATGACTGTGACACAGTATGAGTCCCAGTTTACCGCATTAGGCAGATTTACCCCACACATCACTGGACTGGAGGAGCTGAGAGTTTACCATTTTCTTGAGGGGCTGAAGACCTCTATTAGGGAGAAGCTGGCAGGTCACATCATTGATACTTATGAGGAGGCCGTGATCAGGGCCACGAGGGTAGAGAGAGTTGGCCGCTCTTAGAGGGATCAGGGAGTCCCGGGCTCAGACCAGGCCAGCCACGGCACTGACATTTACACCCGCCCAGCCTACTATGACCACCCCAGCTCACTCTAGTGGGGGGCCATAGAAGAGGTTCCGGGCCAGTACCTCTTTTCCATCGACATCCTAGGGGCCTATTCAGTTTTTAGCTCCCCAGCCTACTATGTCTATCACTCCTCAAGGAGGGGCACCACAGATGACCATTACATATTACCAGTATGGACAGCCTGGCCACAAGATGGCCGATTGCCCACAGAGAGATCCTAGTCAGGGATCAGGGACTGGACCGAGCCAGATGCCACTTCCACGTCAGATTCAGAGTCAGGACTGAAGGGCCCCACCAGTGTGCTATACTTGTCATCAGCCGGGCCATATTAAGGCCCACTGTCCTCAGGGGCAGACCTCACAGAACACACTGAGGCCCCACTATTTCCAGCACACCCAGGTGCCTTTACCCCAGTCCTAGTCAAGCTATAGACCCCCAGCACCTTACTATTAGCCAGCGTCCTCAGCATTGAGTGTTAGAGCCCCAGCCCCGAGAGGGGAGAGGATAGCAGGGGCAGAGAGGCGGAGGCAGACAGGGTCAGACCGTACAGGGCCGAGTATATGCAGTTGCCAACCCAGAGGCTTCTACTACTGAGCCATCTATAATTCGAGGTACATTTCTTATGTTCAGTTTGTGGACTAGCATGTTAATAGATCATAGAGCATCTCATCCATTCACATTTATTATGTTGACATGACGTTAGGGGTAGAGTGAGGCTGACAAGAATCTGTAGAGATTACTCGATAGAGGTAGCTGACCGCATGCCCTATTTGGATTCTTTATATTATTTGATGTGTCTAGTATTGGTATTATGTTGGAGATAGATCAGGTTAATTACACTTTAGACGAGTATAGGCTGCTATAGGGGAAAAGAGATAGTGTGTACTCCTGAGGGAGATGTTTTTCTTTATTTCATGGGATGTCCATAGATCCTCTCTAGATTGACTTTATTGTAGGTTAAGAGGGGTTAAACTTTAAGTTGAATTGGGTTGGTTTGGATTACATGATTAGATGAGTGCTTGTTACCTTAGTTTGTGAAATTGTACAAGGTGTGGTATGCTTGGTTATTGATGATCTGGGATTTAATGTTTTCCTTTATGCAGTATAACGAATGAGGTTAAATAGTAGACTGTATGCTTGTTGTCTGTGAGATAGGCTATGAGCCTGGATATCCGTAAGGTTAGGAATCTGCCTGGTTACCTGTACAACAGATTATGTACTTATTTATGTATATGTGTATCCCTGGAATGAAATTTTATACTGGGTGCTGATGTGATAAGCTACGTGTTAGCTATTGAATGTTGTATGTTTACTCTGTATAAGCATGCTAGTTTAGTGATCGTTATAGTGTTGTGAGTATGACTTTATTTTTTTTATATACAGACTGGTTGTTATTAATGCATGTATAAGAGAATGCTTAAACGTGTTTGTATGTGTGCGTTAATACATGTGTGAAAATTGATATACGTTCGTAAGGGAAATTGATGAAGAGTATCACTAGTGTTTTATTCTTCTGAACCTTGGTATATTGACTTAAGTTTCATGATTAGAGTACATAAACTACACTATCTACATTGTATACCCAATCAATGTATGTGTACATGAAATGGATAGACTAGTCCTCATCAGTACATAACACTTAGTCTCAGTTATATATAGACTAAGGTGGGAGATGATAGCTTTACTTTTAGATTGTACTGTTGATGTCTTGTGAGTAATTAGGGTACTTAGAAAATATTGGATGATAGATTACATTGTGGTACAGATGATGTGTATTTATGCCATAGGGATAAATCACTAGGTGATTTCATGGATTAATTTGAGGTGGGGGACCATGTGTTCCTCAAGGTATCTTCCAGACGAGGTTTGAGGAGATTTGGGCGCGGTGGGAAGCTGTCGCCACGGTTTATAGGCCCCTTTGAGATTCTTGGGAGAGTTAGTGAGGTGGCTTATAAGCTAGGCATTACTACCGCAGCTATCAGGAGTTTATGATGTTTTTCATGTGTCGATGTTGGGAAAGTACCATTCTGACCCCTCCCATGTGTTAGATTGGGTAGATCTTTAGTTAGAGAGGGACGCTTCTTATGACCAGAGGCCCGTGGAGATATTGGACTCGAGGGACCAAGTTTTGCGAGGCAGGACCATCCCTTTTGGTCAAGGTTCGTTGGAACCATCATGGGGTTGAGGAGGCTACTTGGGAGCGTGAGGTCGAGGTCCATGCTAGGTATCCCGAGTTGTTTGATCAGTGATGCATTTTCTTTTGTTTTATGTTATTTTAAATTTCGGGACGAAATTTTTGTAAGGAGGGAAGGATGTTATGACATAGAATTTTTTTTTTTATTGTTCTTTGTTTTATTATTGTATTATTATTATTATTATTATTATTATTATTATTATTATTATTATTATTAAAATGTAAATTAACATTATTTAAAATGCATGATGTATATATGTGTAACATGTATATGTGTGTATGGAATATTACATGTGGGTGAACATGTATGGATTTGATGTATGTGAAGGTGTATATATGAATGTGCATATGGGTATATATATATATATATATATATATATATATAAAACAGTGCATGTGTGCACTGTGTATGGGTGCATCAGACCGTGAGAGTGTGTGTGTGAGGTGTCGGCTAAGTGTGTGTGTGTTTAGTATGTGTGGCTAGTGTGTGATGAGTGATGTATATATATATAGGCTTATATAGGCAGCTTTGCATTTAATGCAAAGCTGCATTTGGGGAAGAACAATTGTAATATCCCGACCCGGGATATCGGGTCACATGGCACATATTACGAGGAAAAGAAATTATATATATATAATTAATTAATTACTAAATTAATTAATTAATTATTAGAAAATGGATATATATATATATATGTATTAATTAAATGTATATATATATATATTAAATGAATGAAATATGAAAAGGTTAAAAAGTAAAAAGTGAACAAGTGTGAATGTGTGTGTGTATGTGTTGGCTGGTGTGTGTGTGTGTGTCTTGTATATATATGTGTATATGTATATATATGTATAAATATCTTATGAAATTTAATGCAAAGAAGAAAAGAGAAAAAGTAGAATTTATGAGATGGGAGAGCTATGTAGGGCTATGAATCAGAGAGAGAGAGAATAGAGGAGAGAGAGAGGTCGGCTACCTTTTCTTTAAAAACCAAAACATGCAAAGCATGTGATCTCTCACGAAGGAAACCAAAAGAAGAAGAATTGAAGAGGTAGAAGGAAGGTTTTAGAGCAAGAAAGAGGAGGAAAACCACAACCAAAAAAGTGAGAATTGTTCAAAATTGTCAAATTCTCTCTCTAGAATTTCTCTACATACAAACTGATTTAAGCTTCCATTTTATATATATAATGTTTAGAACACATTCTAATCATAACAAGCATGAAAATTTAGCTTAAAAACACTTAAGATTACGCGACCCATAAGCTACGGCCATGGATGAACCTTGCTCAAGCAGGTCTGAAACCGTGGTGACTAAATCACGTTTGGATTTTTGGAACCCCAACTAGACACCAAGGGTGTCTTAAAGACCTATGTACGCGACCTTGAAGCTCAAGAAATGGCCACCAAATGCAAGTTGCAGGTTACGGGTTTTGCACCCCAACCCCTTAAAACTCAGTTTAAACCAATATTTAAGAACGATATATGAATCCCCATGAATAGGGGATCATAACAAACGAAACCTCATGCATTTTGGTTGAGAAATAAGCATGAACCATAGGTTTTATAGTTCGGGTTATCATGGTTTAAACCCAATGATTTAACCATATTCGAAGCCCTAAAGTGATGCAAAAACATGTGTTTAGATGTTAGGAAGTGATTGGGAAAGAAAACAGAGAAAATAGAAGTGTAAAACGTCACGAAATAGAAGAAAAAGGGAAACTGAAATTAGGGTTTCAGTCGTGGTCTCGTGGGGAAGATGAAGACGAGTCAACTCGTTTTAAAAATAGGGCTGGGTCGACTCGGACAGGTGGCAGCCTCTGGGCTTGCCACCGATTAAATGTAACGACGCCGTTTAGGGTGTCGGTTTAAATAAAATGAGATCTAGGGCTGACATCATGATGACGTCAGCCACATGTAAGCAGACCGGCTAAACCGGTTGGTTTGCGACTGAACCGGACTGGTTCATTTAAAATTGGACCGAACCCTTTGGTTTATTTAATTAATTAAAAATAAAATAAACCAACACTTTACCTATTTACGGATTGACCCCAGAAGTTTTTAGAAATGCTACTGTGGCCCAACTGAGGGAAAATTTATGCATTAAGGCCCCTGAAAAATAATTAAATAATTAAATTATTAATTTAATTATTTAATAAATAAGGTTAAATTACTATTTTACCCTTGGCTCATAAATAGAGCAAATGAAGTCCAAATTAAGCTTATGAATAGTGTATTTTTACTATTTTGGACATTCTGAGACTAATGGTAAGGTCCGTTTTATGAGACGGAGCCCGAAAAATAAAAACACGTAAGGGATAAATGACCAAAATACCCCTAACCCAAAATTTACAAGTTATTAGTGTATTCTTACTATCTCGGACCTTCTGAGTCCAATGGTGAGGTCCACGACACGAGATGAGGTCCCGAAAAATAATGACACATAAAAGGGTAAAATGACCAAAATACCCCTAGTACCCCTAAAGCCAAATGGAATCAAAGAAGGTCTAAATTAACTTTCTTTGACATCCCAGACTCAAAAATGGAGTCCAAATTACGAAACGAAGTACGGAAAGATATGACACAGTAAAATGATAAAATGACCATTTTGTCCTTTTTCATATAACAGTCCGAATTAAATTCTTGGAAAGCCTAAACCTGACTTTCTTGGACACTCCGGACTCAATGGTAGAGTCTATTTGACCAAAAGAAATGTCTAAAATAAAAAGACATAAAATTTGATTAATAGAATCTGTCAGATGACTCAAAATGTAAGGAAATGCCAAAGTACTAAACTGAGGCAAGTACGAGAAATGAAATACGAAAAGACACGATACGTAAACATGTTAATTAAATAACTTTAAATTAAAGTTAATGGAACTCCCAGAAGAGTATGATTGTGGAAATCTATTTTTCTTGACACGGTAAATTGTGTTTTTAAACAGAGAATTAACTAAACACAAAAATGAGCCAAGAACGAGAAGTTACTCCTATGATGACGAGAGCACAACTAGCAAAGGATCCCAAACAGAAAGTTTTCCGGGAGAAACTAGGAAAAACAGCTCCAGCTGATTCAAAATCGCATTCGGATTTCCAAAACGAACGAAGTGTGCTGTGTTAGCCCCTTTATTTACAAGACTATAACTAAGGAGTAACTAGCAGCTAGAAAGCTTAAGAAACAGGAGGATACGGAAATGTTGCAAGAATGGCTTCAAAGGTTAAGGAAAGCCAAGGGAAAAGCGCCTAAATAGAGCAGGACTAAAAGTACAAGGTGAGTAACCCTGTGTTTGAATTGGAGATTTAACTCCATGAATTTGATAAGGTTTTAAGTTTAAAGATATGAAGCATTTGAAATTTCGAATTCAGTATTTACATGATTCAGTTTTTAATTGTTCTATTTTATAACCCCATTGTGACATGCTTAGTGATTAGTTTCTGCAACAATTTTTCCTTCAAATACTTTTCAGCATGTCTAGTTAAAATGCAATTATTGTTAAATATTCTGAATTTGCTTATTTCAAGTATACGAATGTTTATTACGAATTTATGAAAAGTATTTATGAGACAAGTCACATGATAAATGTTTTATAAGATGAATGGTGCATAAGCACTTAGACAGGATTCTGAGTTTTCAGTTGCCCTGTAAAATAGGCAGGATTTTGAGTTTTACGGAACTCAATTACCCTGTAAAATGCCCGGTAGCAGGATCTAATCCCCCAGGCAGATGAGATATCTCCATTTATAAGTAAAACGGGTGTCCGGTTCGAAACAGATTCCACTAACGGAAGTGATAAGATGACAAATGATTTGAAAATGGAAGCAACTTTTTACTCTCATTTTCAATATGCATATGTTTGAGTTTCATATACTCTATTTAAGAAATACATGACATGTTATATGTTTTAAAGTTCATATGTATAAGTTTAGCTTGAATGTTTTAAATATTTCAAAGCTACATGTTTCAAGGAATGCATATATTCTGTATTCAATTATACGAACAAATTGGCGGTGACTATTTTACAAACTCTTATGTACTAAACCACTGCTAATTGAAAAACCCCATGACGAATACTAGAATTGCTCACAAGCTTAGATTAGCTTACCCGGACTTTGTTCGGACCCCCCCTTTCAGGTAATTAGCAGCAGTCTTGACTTAAGGACGATGATGACGAATCTGCTGATTTTGGGAAGATATGGTTAAATAGTTTCTTTTGATAATCTATGAACTCTAATAGTACTTTTGTATTAGTAGACATTGTAAGGACATGTAATAAGCCCTCTGGGCAATCGAACACGTATTGTATCTAATGTTATAAGTCTTTAAGTTTTTAGTTATACTCTGAATGTCTAACCATGTATGCTATGTATGGAGCAGCAGTACCGAACGGATGTGCCTAAATTAAAAATGAGAAAAGAAAAGAAAAAGTTTTTCATGCTTCCGCAAAACGTATGTTGCACATCTATTCGATACCGCTGCATATGCGAGCCTTGTCTCGGGGCCCTCGGGTCTCGGGGCGGCGATCGCGATCCGGTAATCCGCAGAGGGTGGGTTTCGGGTCAGTGACAACAATGCTAGCTAAACAGAGAGAAAAGGGTCAAGAAAAGGGGCTGGTGGTGGTGAGAGACGTGTGAGATTTGATGGGTGAAGTGTATAAGGGTTGGTCTCGGTTGGGAAGAAAAGAGAAGGAAAGAAAAACTGAGAGCAAGGGAGAGAGATAGTTCTGAAAGGCAGAAGTAGATCAAGAGGAACAAAAGTGAGGGAAGAAACCTGCACAAAGAGAAAAACAGAAATTATAGGTAAGTGGGTTGTTTCTGTTTTTATGATTTAAAGCATGATAATCGATTTTATGCATATGATCTTAGAGAGCATGTCGTAGGGTTTATTTTGCAAAAAGTATGAAAGGAAATGGTTAAGAAACAAAATAGAAAACCCTAGTTACAGGTTGCGGTCATGGAGGTTGGGTCTTGTTATTTTATATGTAAAAATCCATTTAAATGGTAGGGAAGTGATCCTCTAAAGTGCAGAAAACAAAATGAAAAAGAAAGGATGAAAAACAGTAGGGAAAGGAGCATGAAAACAGAAATTTACAGTTGGCCGGAGATTCAGGCCATGGACCTTTGAGCCCTATTTCGTGATTATCTATTGGTCCAAACCAAAAACCAAGGGTGGGAATGAAACCTACAAGAAAAACTCTAGAAAATGGCATTTTCAAAACCTTGAAAACTCGCCGGAAAATTCTCGTCGGCGCCGGAGAAGGCGCCGGAACCCTACTGCTACGTCGCCAGAAAGTCAGGGAAGAAAGGCGGTGACCGGGCCGGGTTTCGGGTCCGGGTCGGGTTCGGTTCGGGCGAGGCTGAACCGCCCCTGCCACGTGTCGCTCCCCTGTTTTAAATTAAAAGGAGATTGGGACTGTTTGGTTCCTAGGGTAAGAAATTGAAATTGAAATTGAATTGGGGGATGGGGATATCCTATTCCAGGTTTGAGGGATAGCCACTGTTTGGCTATCCATAGTGAGAATAGGGTTTTCTTAAATTACAAATTGGCCCCCCTGACTTTTAGAAATTATAAATTGACCCAAGAAGTTACGAAAATTATGAATTGACCCCCCCAACTGTTAATAATTATGTTTTGACCCTCATGAATAAAATATTAATTTAATTAATTAATTAATTAATTAATTAAATATTCTAAAATAATCCGGAGTCCAAAAGGGACAAGTCATTAGTGTATTTTGACTATCTCGACCATTCTGAGGCCAATGGTGAGGTCCATTTTACGAGACGGGGTCCCAAAAAATAAAAGACCCGTAGTAACCTTTAAAATTATCAAAATGCCCCTGAACTAAAGTACAGTCAAACGAACTCCGAATTTAGTGAACAAATAGTGAAACTTTATTATCTCGAACATTTCGGACTCAATCGTGGAGTCCAATTTGTGAAAAGAGGTCACGAAATGTAAGGACCCGTGAAAAGTGTAAAATGACTATTTTGCCCTTTTGAACCCCGGTGTCCGAATTGAGTTCTACGAGAACCTAAACTTATTTTCTTCAACGTCTAGACTCAATGGCAGAGTTTAATTTAGCAGAATAGAAACCTATGAATTAAAAGACATAAAATTTGATGAATAACATAAATTCAAATGACAATAGACTGAGTTATAATTTATGCTTTTAGGGACACTGACAAGACAAGAGAGGGCGATCTGATCTCCTGCATTTTCATTGACCAGTTCAGTTATATATCGTGCACGATCATCTAGGGTTGAGACAACTCGACAGGTATGGTGTTTCGCTAATGTTAGAAATGAAGTTAAGTTAGGAATGTTCTGTGAATGACTGGAATGACTTATGTGCTTATGTGGAATGTGCTTACTTGATGATTTAGAGTTGGTTGTTCACATGCTCACATGTTACTTGTACTTTATGAAAAATTTAGTGAATGATGAACGTGAATCATGACATGTGTTTAAGTTGATTGTATGAGATATGATTGCATATGGAATTGACTGATGATTTATATGTTATTGTCTCGAGCATGCTATATTATTGAGATCCATGTTCATTGAGATTGCATTGGCATATTGGCATATGATGAATTCCTTGAGAACATGGCGTGGGTATGCACGTGGTGCTTTGCATTATGAGGGTGTAGATCCTGTGGTGAAAAACCCAAAATTGGCCATTGCATTGGTATTCTGTTCCCATCGGGGAGTACCCGTAAATGAGCCATGGGTGTGGCATAGAGTTGTGCATGGGTGTGTCACGCATACCATTCATATATTACTGCGATGTTTTGAATGTCATTTAGAAATAAATGTAGACTTTGCACATGCCACGCCTTAGCTTTATTTCTTGCATTAGCACTTCATCATACCAGCAGTTGAGCTGACCCATTCGTGGGCAACATTTTTCAGATGAGGACCCTCCAGCTACTTGAGACCCAGTGATACTCTGATAGGGTGAAGCACTTGGCATATTTTAGTCCGTGGGACTTATATTTTGTAATGTAAGGGCTTAAGCCCGAATGACCTATGAACAATGTACTTTATGTTATTATATGTATTGATGGGAATGGAGGCTTGCTTAGTGGATTTATTTATATTTTTCCTTTTATTTATTTTATTTCCTGTCTCGTCAGTCGCATCCCGGGTTCGTCGGAAATTCGGGGTGTGACAGAGGCCTGGGTTATACTGTGTACTGTGAAGCTTCCCGAGAGGGATTGGGTTGTGTGCTGATGCCGGAAGGCAGGGTAGTAGCTTATGGTTCTCGCCAGTTGAAGAGCCATGAGAAGAACTACCCCACCCACGATTTAGAGTTAGCTGCCGTCATCTTTGTACTTAAGAGTTGGCGACACTATTTATATGGGTTGAGATTTGAGGTGTTCTCGGATCACAAGAGCCTCAGGTATATTTTTACACAGAAAGATCTGAACCTTCGACAAAGGAGATGGATGGAGTATCTAGAGGATTACGACTTTGACCTTCAGTACCATCCTAGGAAGGCCAACGTCGTAACTGATGCACTCAGTCGGAGGCCGAGGAGCACCTTAGCCAGCCTAGCCATTAGAGAGTGGGAGATGATGGGAGCTCTTGGAGAGTTTGACTTAGAGTTTACCGAGTTTGAGAGACACGCCACTCTATTTAGCTTGTGTGTGCAGCCTACCCTTCTGACCAGAGTCATTGAGGCACAGTTGCAGGATACTGAGGCCGAGCAGATTAAAGCACGGATTGCTAGCCCTGAGGGATTTAAGGGATGGGCAGTCCATTCTGACCTTCGCTTGAGATACAGGGGTAGAGTCTTCGTTCCCGGATCTCTTAGAACTGATGTCCTTAGGGATTTCTATCATTCACACCTAGCAGTGCACCTAGGGGGCACCAAGATGTATCATGATCTGTGCCGTCAGTATTGGTGGACTGGGATGAAGGCAGATGTGGCACAGTTTGTGGCTAGGTGTCTCACGTGCCAGCAGGTGAAGGCTGAGCACCAGAGGCCTGGAGGTTTGCTACAGCCATTACCGGTAGCCGAGTGGAAGTGGGAGCATGTTACCATGGATTTTGTGATGGGTCTTCCGAAGTCGCCTAAGGGCCATGATGCGGTTTGGGTTATTGTGGACAGACTGACGAAGTCCGCCCATTTCTTACCGATCAGAGTGACCGACTCATCAGACGCCCTCAGTAGGTTGTACATTCGGGAGATAGTGCGACTACATGGGGTTCCGGTATCCATTGTTTCTGACAGAGACCCACGTTTCACTGCACGGTTTTGGCAGAGCTTCCAGACAGCCTTGGGCACCCAGCTGCAGTTTAGTACTGCCTTCCACCCGCAGACGGATGGCCAGTCAGAGCGCACTATTCAGATCTTGGAGGATATGCTCAGGGCCCGTGTCATGGACTTTAGAGGTAGCTGGGAGGATCACCTTGCCTTGGTCGAGTTTGCCTACAACAACAGCTACCAGTCCAGTATTGAGATGGCACCATTTGAGGCATTGTATGGTAGGCCGTGCCGTTCCCCGGTGTATCGGACTGAGGTGGGAGAGATAGCTGCCTTGGGACCTGATATAGTCCGTGAGACCACGGACAAGATACAGGTGATCAGGCAGCGATTGTTGACAGCCTAGAGTCGCCAGAGGAGTCATGCAGATAGGAGGCGGCGGCCCTTGTCATTTAAGGTAGGGGACCATGTGTTCCTCAAGGTATCTCCCAGACGATGTTTGAGGAGATTTGGGCGCGGTGGGAAGCTGTCGCCACGATTTATAGGCCCCTTTGAGATTCTTGGGGGAGTCGGTGAGGTGGCTTATAAGCTGGCATTACCATCGCAGCTATCCGGAGTTCATGATGTCTTTCATGTGTCGATGCTGAGGAAAAGTCGTCGGAAAAATCTCGTCGGCGTCGGAGAAGGCGCCGGAACCCTACTGGCGTCTCGTCAAAAAAACGAGGAAGAAGGGGGGGTGGCCGGGTCTGGTCCGGGTTCGGGTCTGGTTCGGGTTCGGGTCGGGCTTGGGCCGAACCGCCCCTGCCACATGTCGGTCTAAAGTTTTAAATTAAAAACCAAAAGGGGGCTGTTTGGCTACGGGTGTAATAAATTGAAAATTTAAATTGGAACAGGAACAGGGATATCCTATCCCTATTCTGGACTAAACCCTGTTTGGGTGACCGAATTGAGAATAAGGAAATTGGAAATTCCAAATTGACCCTTGAACTTTTGGAAATTGAACTTGACCCCAGAACTTTAAGAAATATGATTTTGACCCACAGAACTTTGATTAATTATGTTTTGACCCCTCCTGAATAAAATATTAATAAAATATTAATTAAATTAATTAATTAATTAATTTAATTAATTAAATATTCTAAAATAATCCGGAGTCCAAATGGGACAAGTTATTAGTGTATTTTGACTATCTCGACCATTCTGAGACCAATGGTAAGGTCCGTTTTACGAGACGGGGTCCCAAAAAATAAAAGACCCGTAGTAACCTTTAAAATTACTAAAATGCCACTGAATTGAAGTACAGTCAAACGAACTCCGAATTAAGTAAACAAATAGTAAAACTTTATTATCTCGAGCATTTCGGACTCAACGGTGGAGTCCGATTTGTGAAAAGAGGTCACGAAATATAAGGACCCGTGAAATGTGCAAAATGACTGTTTTGCCCTTTTGAACCCAGATGTCCGAATTGAGTTCTACGAAAACCTAAACTTATTTTCTTCGATGTCCTAGACTCAATGGCAGAGTTTAATTTAACAGAATAGAAACCTATGAATTAAAAGACATAAAATTTGATGAGTAGCATAGATTCAAATGACAATGGACTGAGTTAAAATTTATGCTTTTAGGGACACTGACAGGACAGGAGAGGGCGATCTGATCTCCTGCATTTTCAGTGATCAGTTCAGTTGCGTATCGTGCATGATCTTCTAGGGTTGAGACCAACCCGTCATGTATGGTGTTTTGCTAATGTTAGAAATGAGGTTAAGTTAGGAACGTTCTGTGAATGACTGAATGACTTATGTGTTTATTTGGAATGTGTTTACTTGGTAATTTGGAGTTGGTTGTTCACATGCTTACACGTTACTTGTACTTTATGAAAATTTAGTGAATGATGAACATGAATCATGACATGTGTTTAAGTTGATTATATGAGATATGCTTGCATGTGGAATCAGCTGGTGATTTATGTATTATTGTCTCGAGCATGCTATATTGTGGAAACCATGTTTCATTGAGATTGCATTGGGATATTGGCATATGGTGAATCCTTTGAGAACATGGCGTGGGTTGAGCACGTGGTGCTTTCCATTATGAGGGTGTAGATCCTGTGGTGAAAAACCCAAAATTGGCCATTGCATTGGTACTCCGTGCCATCGGGGAGTACCCGTAAACGACACATGGATGCGGCATAGAGTTGTGCATGGATGCGTCATGCATACCATTGATATATTACTGCTATGCTTTGAATGACATTTAGATATAAATGTACACTTTGCACATGCCACGCCTTAGCTTTATTTCTTGCATTAGCATTTCATCATACCAGCAGTTGAGCTGACCCATTCGTGGGCAACATTTTTCAGATGAGGATCCTCCAGCCACTTGAGACTCTGTGATACCCTGATAGGGTGAAACACGTGGTATATTTTGGTCCATGGGACTTATATTTTGTAATGTAAGGGCTTAAGCCCGAATGACCATGAACAATGCAGTTGTGTGATGTACTTTATATTATTTTATGTATTGATGGGAATAGATGCTTGTTTAGTGGATTCATTTACATTTGTCCTTTTATTTATTTTATTTTCTGTCTCGTCAGTCGCGCCTCGAGTTTGTAGAAATTCGGGGCGTGACATGAACCATAACTACACGTGTTAAATTGATTGTATATGGTATGTATTATGTGGAATAAGTTTTGTGATTCAAATTTTATTTTTGCTTCGAGTATGATACATTAATTAAAGCATGCTTCATTGAGATTATATTATTTCATGGCGAAATTAAAGCATATTTGCGTATGGTGAATCCTTTAGAAGCCTAGTGTGGGTTGAGCACGTGGTGCTATGCATTATGAAGGTGTAGATCCTGTGGTGAAAAACCCAAAATTGGCCATTGCATTGGTACCCAAATCCAATGGGGGAGGTCCGTGAACGGGTGTTGGTACTCAGATCCATCGGATGTGGTCCGTAAACGAGACGTGGGTGTGGCATAGAGTGCATGGGTGTATCATGCATATTTTCATTGCATCGTATTAATGAACTGGAAAGTATCTAGATTATAAATGTACACTTTGCACATGCCACGCCTTAACCTTATTTCTTGCATTAGCATTATGTTATACCAGCTGTTGAGCTGACCCATGCGTGGGATATCATATTACAGAGGATGCTCCTGATACTTGAGACTTGAGGAAGTCTTGGAGAACAGAGGAGGCATGGATCATGGAGGATTTTTGGCCCTTGGGGCATGTTTTGATGTTGTACAAGGGCATGAACCCTAATCTATACATGTTTATTTGTATGTTATGAAACAACGGGCAAGGCTCTTTGCACTTAAGAGTTAGCAATACTACTTATATGGGGTGAGGTTTGAGGTATTCTCAGATCACAAGATCCTTAATACATTTTTACGTAGAAAGACTTGAACCGTCGGCAGAGGAGATGGATGGAGTATATGGAGGACTATGACTTTTACCTTCAGTACCATCTTGGGAAGGCCAATGTCGTAGCAGATGCACTTAGTAGGAGGCTGAGGAGCACTGTAGCTAGCATTGCTATTAAAGAGTGGGAGATGATAGGAGACATTAGTGAGTTTGACTTAGAGCTTGCCGACTCTGAGAGACAGGCCACACTGTTCAGTGTGTGTGCACAGCCTTCACTGTTGAGCAGGGTTATTTAGGCACAGTTACAAGACATAGAGGCAGGGTAGATTCAAGCACGAGTTGCTAGTATCGAGGGCTTTGAGGGGTGGACAGTTCATTCTGACCTTAGCTTAAGGTATATGGGTAGAGTCTTTGTTCCCGAAACTCTTAGGGCTAATGTACGTAGAGATTTCCATCATTCACGCCTAGTAGTGCACCCAGGGGGCACTAAGATGTATCCTGATTTACGTTGCCAATATTGGTGGACGTGGATGAAGGGAGATGTGGTGCAGTTTGTGTCTAGATGTCTCACGTGCCAACAAGTGAAGGCTGAGCACCAAAGACCTAAGGGTTTGTCACAGTCATTGCTAGTGGCTGAGTGGAAGTGGGAATTTGTTACCATGGATTTTGTGATGGGTCTTCCGAAGTCACCTAGAGGCCACGATGCAGTTTGGGTTATAGTTGACAGGTTGACGAAGTTCGTATATTTCCTACCGGTTAGAGCGACCGATTCAGTGGATGTTCTCAGTAGGTTGCTTATCTGAGAGATAGTATGACTACATGGGATTCTTGTTTGACCCATGTTACACGGCACGATTTTGGAAAAGTCTTTAAATAGCCTTAGGGACTCAGCTATTATTTAGTACTGCCTTCCACCCTCAAACTGATAGTCAGTCGGAGCGCACCATTCAGATCCTTGAGGACATGCTTAGAGCCTGTGTTATGGACTTTAGGGGTAGTTGGGAGGATCACCTTGCTTTAGTAGAGTTTGCCTATAACAACAGCTATCAATCTAGCATTGAGATGGCACCGTTTAAGACATTGTATGGTAGACCGTGTCGCTCACCAGTATGTTGGACTAAGGTAGAGGAGATAGCTGCTTTAGGGCCAGACATAGTCCTGTGAGACCATGGACAAGATACATGTGATTGGCAGCATCTGTTAACTGCACAGAGCCGCCAGAAGAGTTATGCAGACAAGAGGTGATAACCTCTGTCATTTGATGCTGGAGGACATGTGTTCCTCAAGGTAGCCCCACGGCGGGGATTGAGGAGATTTGGGCGTAACGGGAAACTGTCGCCACGGTTTATAGGTCCATTTGAGATCCTTGGGAAGGTTGGTGAGGTGGCCTATAAGTGGCATTACCATCACAATTATCTGGTGTTCACAACGTCTTCCATGTGTCGATGTTGAGGAAGTACGAGCTTGATGTTTCACATGTGCTTGATTGGGTAGATCTTCAGGTGGAGGGGGATGCTTCTTATGACGAGAAACCCGTAAAGATATTGGACTCTAGGGACCAGGTCCTGCGAGGCAAGACCATCCCTTTGTTCAAGGTCCTTTGGAGCCATCATGGGGTCGAGGAGGCTACTTGGGAACGTGAGGCTGAAGTCCGTGCTAGGTATCCTGAGTTATTTACTCCCTGAAGTATATTTCTAAATTTCGGGATGAAATTTCTTTAAGGGGGGAAGGATGTAGAGACCTGAAAATTAAGAATAGATTTTTCATTTTATAAATGTGGCACATAAATCAAGGTAGACCAGGCCGAGTAGTGTAATGCTAGTTGTAACCCGAGCTGTTAAAGCTCTATATTAATATATCACATGTACTGAACGATTTTGGAATGTGAACGGGTTATTTTATACAATTAGTATCGAACGATGCTCGAGCAACCCAGAACTCAGCATCGTAATATATGCACGTACGTTGATGCATGCATGTGTGCGTGTACATATAAATGTAAATCATTAAAAATGAGTGTATGTGTACAAAATTAAAAACTAGCATATGCGCAATTATATGAATATATGTGTGTGTATAAAAATGTGTATTATATGTGTGTAGATATATATGGTAATGTATTATATACATGAATAAGTATTATAATACAATTAAGAAAAAAAGGAAATCAAAGAAAGAAGAGGGAAGTAAGGAAACAGCTTGGAGAATACATGCAAGTGGGTTTGTGTGTGTGTGTATTGCCAAGAAGTCGGCAGGTGAGTGTGTGAGTGAGTGTGTTGGTGTGTGTAATATAATATACAGATATATATATATATGAAAACCCAATTACAAGCAAACATTTAATGCAAATCATAAAAGAAAGAAAGAAGGAAATTAGAAAAGTCAGAAAGGGGGATGGGAGGAGAGAGAAAAGGGAGAGAACCGAGAGGGAAAAGGGAGATTGGACTTGGGGTGGTTGGATGCTTGATATGTATATATGTACATGTTCATTGAGTTAGAGTGAAAACAGAAAGAAAGAAAGAAAGAAAGCAAAGTGAGAAATTGAGGAGGTTAAGAGATCCAAAAAGTTGAAGCGGAAAGGAGAAGGGAAGAACTGCACCAAGAAAAATACAAAAATAGGTATGTCTTGTTTAGGTTCTGTTTTTAGTTTTGAAGCATGATGGTTGGTTTTAAGTCTAGGGTCATATTAAGCAATAAATGAGGAATTATTTGCAAAAAGAATGAATGAAAAAGAGTAAGAAATCAGTAGGAAAAGTTAAGTTGCAGGTCATGGTGTTGGAATCGGATTCCTTATATTTTATGCGTTAAAGTTAAAATGGACAATGAGAAAATGTTATTGTGAGGTGCAAGAACTGATTTGAAACTATGTTAGGTTAAAACAGTATTAGAGAGGCTTTAAAAATGGGAAATTTCAGTTGGCCGGAGCCACAGCTCTTGGCCATTTCATGAAGATCTAATGGATAAAAATGAAAACTAAGGTTAGGAATGGAATCTATAGGAAAAATGGAAGAAAATTGCATTTCAAAAATGTTGAAATCTGGTCGGAAAATAGTTGCCATCCCTGGAGATGGCGACGGAACCCTAGGGTTGCTCCACCGGAATATCGAGGGGGACGATGAACAGTGTGCCATGCGACGTCGTTTAGTTTGAAACCATTTTAAATTTAAAACCTAAATCAGGGGTGTTTGGCTACGGGCTTCAGAAATTAGAACAGGGGCCGAATTGGAATTGGGGTTACACTATCCTCGAATTGGGGCGTTGTTCACTGTTTGGGGCCAAGAAATCTGGAAAAAAAATGCGTAGGGGCTACGCCCCTGCGATTCGAACCTGAGCCCATTAGAAAGAAGCCCAAGCCCCAAACCAGTTGGACAGGCAAACCCATGCCAACTTAAGCCCATAAATATATATATATATATATATATATAGTATGTAATAATAATTAATTAATTAATTAATTTAATTTCATTAGTTTAATTAAATTAAATAATAGTAAAATGGCCCGAAGTCCACATTAAACAAGTTATTAGTGTATTTTAACTATCTTAAACCTTCTCAGACCAATGGTGAGGTCCGTGACATGAGACGAGGTCCCAAAAAAAAAAAGACTCGTAAAAGTGCAAAATGACTGTTTTGCCCTTTTTAGTACAGATGCCCAAATTAAATTCTGCGAAAGCCTAAACCAATTTTCTTTGACATTCTGGATTCAATGGTAGAGTTTATTTTAGTAAAATAGAAACTCATGAAATAAAAACATAAAATTTGATGAATAGCATAATTCAAGTAGCAATAGACTGAGTTATATTTCATGATTTTTAGGAACACTGAGAAGAAAGGAGAAGTCGGATTTTGACCTTCTACATTCTCACTGGTTGGTTTGACTACACAGCAAGCGTGACTCCCAAGGGTTGAGAAAAAACCCTTCTAGGTATGATGTTTTGCTAAGTAAGAAATAGGATTAAGCTTAGGAATATTTTGCGAGTAAATTGAATGATTTATATGCTTAATTGTCGTTGAGAAATTATTTGGAATGTGGTTGCTTGATAATCTAGAGTTGGTTGTTTACGTGCTTGTGTGTTTCTTGCATTCTTTGAGAATTTAGTAAAGTGATGAACGTAAACCATAACTACATGTTTAAATTGATTGTATGTAGCATCTATTTATATGGAATAAGTTTTGTGATTCAAATGTTATCGTTGCTTTGAGTATGATACATTAATTAAAGCATGCTTCATTGAGATTATATTATTGCGTGGCGAAATTAAAGCATATTTGCATATGGTGAATCCTTTGGAAGCATAGTGTGGGTTAAGCACGTCGTGTTATGTATTATGAGGGTGTAGATCATGTGGTGAAAAACTCAAAATTGGCCATTGCATTAGTACCCAAATCCAACGGGGGAGGTCCATGAACGGGTGTTGGTACTCAGATCCATCGGATGTGGTCCGTAAACGAGACATGGGTGTGGCATAGAGTGCATGGGTGTATCATGCATATTTTTCATTGCATCATATTAATGAACTGGAAAGTATCTAGATTATAAATGTACACTTTGCACATGCCACGCCTTAACCTTGTTTCTTGTATTAGCATTATGTTATACTAGCTGTTAAGCTGACCCATGCGTGGGATATCATATTACAGAGGATGCTCCTTATACTTGAGGCTTGAGGAAGTCTTGGAAAATAGAGAAGACATGGTCATGGAGGATTTTTGGCCCTTGAGGCGTGTTTTGATGTTGTACAAGGGCATGAGCCCTAATCTATACATGTTTATTTGTATGTTATGAAACAACGGGTAAGGCTCTATAGATTAGTATCAGAACATGAATTGGGTTAGTGTTTGAAATGCATGTAATTGTCCTTTATTATTCCCTTTTTGTTTATTTCACTCACTCCCCGGTTTGTGTAAATTCGGGGCGTAACACCCATCTCTCTATGATGGTGGAAAATTATTATCTCATTCTAGAATCACCGATGTTGTTTTGGATAGTGGGACTGGCTTGCCGCCCAGTAGGAGTGTACCATTAGCTGGGATTGTATCACTGGAGGAAGATTATTAAGATCCTTAGTTGTGTAGAAGTAAATATAAAATCTTTTCTCATCGTTTTATGAGATTGAAGGGAAAATTTTTTACTATCGCTCCATATGTTTAAGTGAATATTGCTTCTTATGTAGAGGCAAAAATTTTCTATGCTAATAGATGTATAGATGGCTGCTATAAATGATAAGTTGAGCTAAATTAGCAAAGAATCAAACTTCAAGAATGGTTGATCTTCTTTTGTGTAGGATTGATTAATTAATTTTTTTGCCTTATCTTTTTTTGAAATGACATATTGACTATGTAAAGAGATTCTCCCTAGTGGTGAAAATTGTCTCCATGCACCTTATTCCAATGATTGTCCCACGTGTTGGATCTTAGAAGCTTTCTAGATGGACTTAGAAATTATTTCTTCTATGGAGAATTAGATGATGATTCTTCGTGAATCAAGTTTCGGGCTTTAAGGTCAACGAATAAAGAGAGCAAAACTTGCTTGCTCAAGTGTTCATTTGTGAACTAAAGTAATCGTCTAGTGCAATTTTGGGCTTTAAGGTTAATGAACAAAAAATGCAAAATATGTTTGTTCAAGTGTTTATTTGTGACCTAAATCCATCGTCAAGTAAGTGGAACCTTAGATTTCATCGAGCAGTTGGCTTCACGATGATTAAGGAAGCCACAGATGGTCCAAAGAAAGTATTTTGATCTTTTTTGTACTTACTGACATATATTGTCACGCCCCGAATTTCTACAAACTCGAGGTGTGACTGACGAGACAGAAAATAAAATAAATGAAAGGACAATTGTAAATGAATCCTCTAAACAAGCATCCATTCCCATCAATACATAAAATAATATAAAGTACATCTCACAACTGCATTGTTCATGGTCATTCGGGCTTAAGCCCTTACATTACAAAATACAAGTCCCATGGACCAAAAGTATACCACGTGCTTCACCCTATCAGGGTATCACAGAGTCTCAAGTGGCTGGAGTATCCTCATCTGAAAAATGTTGCCCACGAATAGGTCAGCTCAACTGCTGGTATGATTAAGTGCTAATGCAAGAAATAAAGCTAAGGCGTGGCATGTGCAAAGTGTACATTTGTATCTAAATGACATTCAAAGCATCGCAATAATAAATGAATGGTATGCATGACGCACCCATGCACAACTCTATGCCACACCCATGTCTCGTTTACAGGTACTCCCCGATGGCACGGAGTACCAATGCAATGGCCAATTTTGGGTTTTTCACCACAGGATCTACACCCTCATAATGCAAAGAACCACGTGCTCACCCATGCCATGTTCTCAAAGGATTCATCATATGCCAATATGCCAATGCAATCTCAATGAAACATGGTTTCCACAAAATAGCATGCTCGAGACAATAATACATAAATCACCAACTGATTCCACATGTAAGCATATTTCATATAATTAACTTAAACACATGTCATGGTTCACGTTCATCATTCACTAAATTCTCATAAAGTACGAGTAACATGTAAGCATGTGAATAATCAATTCCAAATCATCAAGTAAACACATTCCAAATAAACACATAAGTTATTCCAGTCATTCACAAAACATTCCTAACTTAACTTCATTTCTAACATTAGCAAAACACCATACCTGACGGGTTGGTCTCAACCCTAGAAAATCATGCACGATATGGAACTGAACTGGTCAATGAAAATGCAGGAGATCAGATCGCCCTCTCCTGTCCTGTCAGTGTCCCTAAGAGCATAAATTACAACTTAGTCTATTGTCATTTGAATTTATGCTATTCATCAAATTTTATGTCTTTTAATTCATAGGTTTCCATTATGCTAAATTAGACTATGCCATTGAGTCTAGGACGTCAAAAAAAATAAGTTTAGGTTTTCGTAGAACTCAATTTGGACATATGGGTTCAAAAGGGCAAAATAGTCATTTTATACTTTTCACGGGTCCTTACATTTTGTGACCTCTTTTTATAAATCGGATTCCACGGTTGAGTCCCTGAATGTTCGAGATAATAAAGTTTCACTATTTGTTTACTTAATTCGGAGTTCGTTTGACTGTACTTTAATTCAGGGGCATTTTGATAATTTTAAAGGTTACTACGGGTCTTTTATTTTTTGGGACCCCGTCTCATAAAACGGACCTCACCATTGGTCTCAGAATGGTCGAGATAGTCAAAATACACTAATGACTTGTCCCATTTGGACTCCGGATTATTTTAGAATATTTAAATAATTAAATTAATTAAATTAACTAAATAATTAATTAATTTAATTAATATTTTATTAATATTTATTCAGGAGGGTTAAAGCGTAATTACTTAAAAGTTTAGGGTTAAAGTATAATTTCTAAAATCTGAGGGGTCAAATCAAAATTTTAAAAAGTACAGGGTAGAATTATAATTTTCAGAAAGTTCAGGGGCAATTTCGTAATTTACAAAACCCTTATTCTCAATTTGGATAGCCAAACAGTGGCTAATCCAAAACAGGGACAAGATATCCCTGTTCCCATTTAATTCCAATTTCTAATTTCTTAACTTTGTAGCCAAACAGTCCCAATTGGTTTTTAATTTAAAACGTGGGAGCGACACGTGGCAGGGGCGGTTCAGCCCCGCCCGAACCGGACCTGAAACCTGACCCGAGTAGCCCCTTTCTTCCCCGACTTTCTGACGACACACCAGTAGGGTTCCGGCGCCTTCTCCAACGCCGGCGACTGGTCTCCAGCGAGATTTTCAGTTTTTAAAAATGTGATTCTCTCCGTTTTCTCCCAAGGATTCCATATCTAGGATCGGTTTTGGGTTCAAGTCACCAAATCTTCACGAAATAGAGGGTCAACCCCTGGGTCAAACTTTCGGCCGACTCTATTCTTTCATTTTCGTGCCTCCTCGGTCACGGTTTAACCTCCATTTTTACCCTAAAGTGTTTCTGCACCTAAAAGGATTATTTTTCTCCCATGTCAACCAAGTTTTACACATAAAATGACAAGACCCACTTCTTATACCCGAGACCTGCAACTCACGTTTTCTATCTCATTTCCTAACCATTTTCTTTTATTATTTTTGCAAAATAATCCCTACAATATGCTATCTAAGATCATATACATTAAATCAATTATCATGCTTTAAAAAAAATCAAAACAGAATGGGTCACT
>CM018046.1:25222055-25224555 GCA_008638375.1 Nyssa sinensis
ACCTACGCCCTCATAATGCACAGCACCTCGTGCTGACCCACACTATGCTTTCAAGAAATCACACTATGCCAATATGCCATGATTTCATCATGCAATATGTAATATCCCGACCCGGGATACCGGGTCATATGGCACGTAATTCGAGATTAAAGGAAATTTGTGTAAAAATATTTACACCAAAGGAAATAATTAATTAAATAATTAATTATTTATTAATATGAAATTATTAACTCTAATTATGATTAAATAAATTTGAATACACAAACACACACTTTATGGTGTATTATGTGTGTATGCTATCAAGTGTATATACATGTATAAGTGGACAAAAGGGTATATATGTATATATTATGTATATATATACCTAGATACATTGTATAAAGTATAAAGTATAAAGTATAATAAACTATTATATATATATCTATATGTATGTATATGGAAGCATGTAAGTATGCATGTATGTATATGGGTTTCGGGTCGTGACAACATGGTATCAGAGAAGGTCTAAATTAACTTTCTTTGACATCCCGGACTCAAAAATGGAGTCCAAATTACGAAACGAAGTACAGAAAAATATGACGCGTAAAACGGTAAATGACTATTTTGCCCTTTTACATATAACAGTCCGAATTAAATGTTACGAAAGCCTAAACTGACTTTCTTCGACACTCCGGACTCAATGGTAGAGTCTATTCGACCTAAAGAAATGTCTAAAATAAAAAGACATAAAGGGGTAAAATGACCAAAATACCCCTGGTACCCCTAAAGCCAAAATGAAATCAGAGAAGGTCTAAATTAACTTTCTTTGACATCCCGGACTCAAAAATCCCAACAAAAGCCCTTTTAATATTGAGTTGCAGGTTTCGGGTTTTAAACCCAACACCTCAACTGCACCTCAAAACTTGTTTTAAAGAATGGAAATTTAATCCCCATGAAGAGGGGAACAAACCAAGCCAAATTCCATGAAAAACCATCAAGAAATAAAGGTTAACCATGGAGTTGCAGTTCGGGTTATCACAACCAAAACCGAACACATGTGAGAGTTTTAAACTCCAAAACGAATGCCAATCTACTCGTTTGTGTCTAGGGATTAAATTGGGACCAAAACAGTATTGAATGGCTGTGTATAAATGCACGAAATAGAAGAAAAAGGGAGACTGAAACTAGGGTTTCTCAGTCGGTGGAGTGGGGAAGATGAAGACGAGTCAACTCGTTTTTAAAATGGGGCTGAGTTGACTCGGACAGGTGGCAGCCTCTGGGCTTGCCACCGATTTATTGAAACGCCACCGTTTTGGACTCGTAGTAAAGTAAGAAGAAATAAAGTCTAAAGTCTAAAGATTAGAAGTAAAACATGAACGAAGAAGATGGATAACTAAAATTATGAAAAGGAGGATTTTGACAGTTACTGGTGTGCTGTCAGGACTTTTGTTACCGGTGAGGAATGGCCACCTTATCATGTAACTAAGGGAACTGAAAAACGCACAGTACTGCCTTATCCAACTTGATCAAGGAAACCCTTAAACCCTAAAAAGATATGAATCCAAAATGTGACCCGAGATATTGGAAATTTTATGTTAATAAGTTGGAAGTAAGTAATGATACGCGTAAACATTGCTAAGATATATGAGTAGTTGAGTTTTGAGGACAAAACTCTTTTAAGTAGGGAAGAATGTAATATCCCGACCCGGGATACCGGGTCATATGGCACGTAATTCGAGATTAAAGGAAATTTGTGTAAAAATATTTACACCAAAGGAAATAATTAATTAAATAATTAATTATTTATTAATATGAAATTATTAACTCTAATTATGATTAAATAAATTTGAATACACAAACACACACTTTATGGTGTATTATGTGTGTATGCTATCAAGTGTATATACATGTATAAGTGGACAAAAGGGTATATATGTATATATTATGTATATATATACCTAGATACATTGTATAAAGTATAAAGTATAAAGTATAATAAACTATTATATATATATCTATATGTATGTGTGCATGTATGCTATGTATGGAGCGGCAGTATCGGACGGATGTGCGTAAATTTAAATAAGAAAAGAAAAGAAAAAGTTTTTCACGCTTCCGCAATACGCATGTCGCACGTCTATTCGATACCGTTGCATATGCGAGCCTTGTCTCGGGGCCCTCGGGTCTCGGGGCGGCGATCGCGATCCGGTAATCCGCTTAGGGTGGGTTTCGGGTCGTGACACAATAGTACAGTTCAAATGAAACATCACTATCATAAGCATATGCAACGTGCTTTTAAATAATGCATCACAATTAAGATCAACAAATAGCATTTAAATCACAAGGTTTCAAATCTACGTGTCATGCTCGATCAATCTCAACGCTTACGCAAATCCACATGTCACAATATCAACAATCCTTCTAAACCATAAATCACATATGATGACAACTTAAGAAGTAAATCACAATTCCCAAATAAGCTTAAAGAATACGTAAGCACATAATAATCAACTCAAAGAAG